>VUQK01010157.1:0-23379 GCA_015106715.1 Bujurquina vittata | reverse complement strand
CTGCACTTCCCCTCGGAAGGCGCACAAAAAGACAGGCGAGTGGGTGGGAGGTGGGTGAGTGTGGAGGGAGTTAGGCTGAAAGAAAATGCAGATGAGCGGAAGGAAGGGTTAAGATAACACTTATTCAGGTAGCATCTAGATAATGAGTTTGTTTTTCTGTGTAGCTTGATATTTATTATGTAAATAATCGTTGGTGTTCATCATTTCAAAAAGATTTTGATAAGCAAAGTCAACAAATTTTATGTTTCTGCAGCGGCCTATTACCACCTTCCAGCATTTTATGACATTTATAATTCTTTTCACCTATAAACATGGTGGTGGCAGTTATCGCCCCCTTGTGGCCATAATCGGGAATTGCACAGATCATGAGTGAATTATCCCTAGGCTACAACAGGCCCTGTGACAAATCCACAAAGACCGCCTACTCTATCACCTTTCATATGATCTCTAACTGTGGTACAACAAATTTTAGGGATACATAATTAAAGCTAAGCAGTGAGGTTTCACTGCATACGATGGAGCTCGCTGAGAATAAAAGCGGGTAACACGTGATTTAGAGCATATTGATCTTGCATAGCTTTTTCTGTCTCTGTGGTGAGGCTGCTGTCTGCTCTGCAGTAAGAATGTACTTCGGGACACAAACACCATGCTAATTTCAACACTAACTATTAGTTTAGTTAATTGCCAAGCCTGGAAGCAAATTTAGCCTAGACTAAGTGACAGCTCTGTCCCTTCCTCTCCCTCTCTATCTTTGGTGACAAGTTTACCACAGATAGAAATAGGATGCTTCTGCATGGGATACAGTTTAGACAAACATGCAAAATTTTAAGATATAACTACTGAAACAGGCAATTATAGCCCTTGTTTCTCAGTAATCAAACATATGCACATCTTGTTATGCTAACATAAGATACACTGGTGTGATATAATGAGCCTTATGTTTTGGCCTATATTAGGCCTGATTCCCTTTCCCTCTCATCCTCTCTTTTCACAAGACCAGGTGTTTAACCAATAACTCACCTCAAGTCCTGTTGGGCCTGGTGGTCCAATCGGGCCCTCGTCTCCCTGGAAACAGATGATATTGATCTTAGCATGACGTATGTTTAGGGACATTAAGTGTCCCTAAGCAAAAAAAAGAAGAAAAAAGCCTTGTGCCATAAATCTTTTCATGCCTTTCAGGCACTCTGGGGTCATTCTTATGTGGGTGGCGTCTTACCTCCAAGCCAGGAATCCCTCGTGGGCCTGGTAAACCTCTGGCCCCTAGTTTTCCCTTGATGGGTAAAAGATAGTAAAACAATGCTAAAGTGTAAAAGTAAATGTAGCATTTACACATGTGTTTTTAGCCACAGTAGCAGCATTGTTACAGGGAAACAGATACAGGATGAATCCTTATGACTCTGGTGTTATCAGACAGTTCCTTAAACGCCATCATCTGGACAAATGCTTACTTTGTCCAGATGATATTTGATTTATGATCAAATACAAGCAAAAGTAATCCTCTAAACTAAAATAAGGAAATGGTTGACATTCCACTTAAAACAATATATAAGCATTGTCACTGTGAGCCTGTTAGAGGGCCGACATTAGCATTTAGCTAAAGAGCCACTGTATCTGTCCTAGTGTTGCTGTAGAGTACTAGCTGTGTACTGTTTCTGTTTTGAATCATACGTTAGTTTAGAGAGCATGATTTTACTAACCTTTGGTCCTTCAAGGCCATTCTCTCCTGGTGGTCCCATGTCACCAGGGAAACCCTAATAATAAGGGGATGGATCATTATACTTTTATTATTCCATTATTATCATCAAATGCAACAACAAAGATGTAAACACTAACCTCAGGGCCCGGAGGTCCGGGTGCACCATCGGGACCCTTCTCTCCTGGCTTGCCCTGTAAAACAGAAAAATTGAAACATGAAAGATGTGAAAGAGTTGGATATTATAGGAAATAAACAATATTGCTGAAAATTAGATGCACATGCCTGTGCATTCAGTGTAAAGCTACAGCTAGCAGCTGAGCCCTGTACTATGAAATAGGATTTGGGCTTATCCATGTAACTTCAGAGTTAATCCGGGGTATGAATGTGGTTCACTGCTCTGGAGCAGGTTAGGTTTGAAATTAGAGATCAGCAAGTATGAAATCATTGCCCACTGATCAATCAATTCTCAGTAAAACAGTGTCAGTGTTCCTGGAAGATCCCTTGGACTTCTGTGCATGAATAAGGTGTAAATTTTTCATCTTTCCCTGTTTCGCATCACTAATAAATGCAGATTCTTAGACGTAACTTCATTATTTTATATTTTTTCTGTTGCCTGCAATTTTACGGTTCTATAAGCATTAAAATATGATCCTAAAACAAGACAAGTATTTGTACTTGTGGACTTTATAACAAATTTGCATGCACAGTAAGCCATTGGTGGAATTTGCATTTTTTGAATTGTTATTGTTTTAATATTTATATTTATACTCATATTTACTCCTTGCACTTAACTGAAAAACCACCTGGCGTGCACCTGAAAAGAATAAAAATGAAGTGTCTCGAGCAGATATAAACATGAATTTAATGAAATAACAAGTGCAATCCATCAGATTCTCCTGTGTCTCAAAGATTTGTGTTGACTTATCCAGTTGATAACCATCAATGTGGGATCGTTTAGCGTGATTACAAGTATTAGGCTAAATGAATCCAGACAACAGAAAGATATCCTGTTAGTACAGGGCCCAGGTTAGCTTAGCTAAGCACAAAACCCCAAAACAATAGTAGAGCTTTCCTAAAATAACAAAACCCAACTTCTTGTAATTCTACTGCACTTATTTATAATGAACAAAGGCAGATGTATCAAAATGACAGAATAGTTGTTTTATGGTTATTTCCCCTCTCCGATTTCTCTCTCTTTTTTTTGCATATTTGTCACACTTTCACATCATCAAAATAACTTTAATATTAGACAAAGATAGCCCAAGTAAATACAAAATGCAGTTTATAAATGATGATTTAATTTATTAAGGGAAAAAACCTACCTGGCAGTGTGTGAAAAAGTAATTGCCCCTAAACCTAATAACTGGTTGTGCCACCCTTGGCAGCAAGAACTGCAGTAAACGCTGTTGTCCTGCTCCTCTTTGCAGATTGTTTTAAATCAGCCACATTGGAGGGTTTTCAAGCATGAATGGCCTGTTTAAGGTCTGTTTAATCTGATTTGAATCTGGACTTTGATTAGGCCACTCCAAAACCATCATTTTACCTTTTTGAGCCATTCAGAGATGAACTTGCTGGTGTGATTCTGATCATTGTCCTGCTGCATAAGCTTGAGCTTTAGGGCAAAAATCTACTATAAAATTTTTGAGGATTTTAATCAGCCTCTGGTGTGGCTAATGAAATTGAAATCATTTGCATGGCCTTTTCCCCCTCTTAATAAGAGAAATCATCATTCAAAAACTGTATTTTGTATTTACTCAGGTTATGTTTGACTAACAGCCAACCTTAGGATGGATATTACAGATGAATCTTTGCCTAATATTAAAATGTTTGATGATCTGAAGTGTGACAAAAACGCAAATCATGTAGTAGAAGAAAACATCCAAAAAGCTCAATGTTGACCTGAGAGACTATAATGCTACTTTCAGCTGCTCCCTTATTCACAAGAGATCACCCCCGTGGGTAGCTCCACATATTTGATTTGGCAGATTTTTTTCCAGCCTTCCTGACACGACCCAGAAAAGGTTTGTGTCTTCTCCTGGGATCAAACTAAGGGTCTCTCGTTTGTTAGGCAAATATGTAAACCACTACACTATGGAGCTGCTTGGCTTGAGAAATAATGCTGATGACAGTTTCCTGGCAAAGAGCAGCGACTTCCTGGACACACTAATGGCTGCGTCTCAGCCTCACGGTGAGGACGAAACTAGAAAATCATTGCTTCTGGCCGAGAAATAGTCCTGAACATAACACCCTTTAAAAATGGTTATGTTTACTCATTATATTTACTCTTGATTTTGAAAACATTGCCCAAAACGGATATAATAGTACCAGGCTTGGTGTCTTTATGGTAAGATAACTAGCAGAACTAACACTTAAGTTTTTTCTTCTGAACAAACTGTTAGCACAAAAGCTAATAAGGAAATAAAAAAAAAACAAAAACAGTTAATACAGAAAATTATTCCTTGTCTAAATTATCTCCACATTTTAAAGTTAAATGTATTCCTGGTTTTCAATCTCAGACCAGAACTAACCTGTGGTCCTGGTTTCCCATGGATGCCTGGTAAACCCGGGGCCCCCTGGATGCCCTATCCAACACAAACAAAAGTTTAAAAGTAACAGAGACAGTCAGACGGGATGAGAAGCTTGATTTCTTTTCTAGCGAAACAGACATTCGACATTCGGCATGCATCTGCTCAGTATTGTGTTATCTCTTGGGGCCACTTTGCTCTGTGATGGTTTAGAATTTTGCTTACAGTACACACAGAGACAAATGTGGAGGGTTAACATAAAAATTTTCCTTAAGCTGAACAGGAGACATCTGGATAAGTCATTTTGCAAAGACAAAGGCTCTGCAAAACGAATGTACTACAGGTAGCAGGCCAGGCTGAGGACGTCAAAGTGGTGAGTTTGAGGGTGTGTGCATTTGTGACATGCACAAGTGTACTGCAGAGGTGACCCACCTTGTCTCCTTTGAACCCAATCTCCCCTTGCTCGCCAGGAATCCCAATTTCACCCTGACAGAGAAAGAGGAGGAGACGAACACACACACAGGAAGATGGACGAGGTATGGACAGAAAAAAAAGGAAAAATGGAAAAACATTAGGAGGGAATGAAATGTTCTACTTTTTCCAATTACATTCAAGCTTCTTTTTTCTTCTTCTTAAAAACAGACACTAATAATTAGCAGTTTGTACTTCATGAATATCCACACACAGTGAGTATTATTTGTTGCATTAGCCAAGTATTTCATGTGGTGTCAGTCTGTACTATGAAAGGCAGTTGTTTCAGTTTATCACACCACATGTTTTGCAGACAAAGCCAGTACGTAACAAATGAGTAATAGCAGTAAATACAAATGGAAGTGAGATGTTTTAAATAAACTAAAGTGAATTTCA
Source organism: Bujurquina vittata (assembly GCA_015106715.1). Classification (NCBI taxonomy): domain Eukaryota; kingdom Metazoa; phylum Chordata; class Actinopteri; order Cichliformes; family Cichlidae; genus Bujurquina; species Bujurquina vittata. Next base: position 18,291 of record VUQK01010157.1, on the reverse strand, counting down.
AATGATGACAAAGATCTTTCTGTGATTTTCAGATCTAGTTATTTGTGCTTTATCATCCGTCAGGTTTGATTTTGTAGTGTGCATTGTTCTGGTTTCAGTAGATGAAATATCAGCCAGGGTCAGCCAGCTGAAGCAAATGCAGACTCATTTTACTGCTGTCCTTAAAAGGCCTGCTTGTTGAGCCTTCTTAAATCATCAGTATTCAGCAGTCTCTTACAGACTCTTACAGATACCTTTAAGCACCTGTAAAAAAAAAAGTGGTTCTTTTTGTAAAATTTCATGGTCAATGTCTAAATTTTCCTTTGATTTTGTTCAACAGGTTGGCTGTCTGCTTTAAATTGAAATGCTCCTATAATAGATTTACACAAAAATGTATATGGAAACCTAATTTAAACCAACAGAAACAATCCTCAAAGGTTTATGTAAGTTTATTTGCAGGTGGCAGCTAATGAAAACATGCTGTCTGGCTAAACTTGGGACAGAGGTAGCTATGGTAGGATGCAAAAGTGTACATATCCATTACATGCTGCTCAAACACAGGCCAATAACAGGAATATTCAGATCACCTTATCACCTTTCAGTCCTGGTTCTCCTGGATTTCCAGGCACCCCCTGGAAAAAGCACCAACAGATTGGTTGAAAGGTACCCCGAAAAAAACAAAATATACAAAGAGTTCATCTTTATGGCACAACAGCTATTTGAGAATGGCCGTAAATCCAAATTGCAAAAGTTCAAAGAAACAGTCTTCAAAATGATCTTGATTTAGAATGCATACAATAAGAGACAAAAGATAAGTCTATAATGGCAACAGTTTCCATCTGTATGTGTGTGTGTGAGAGATTACCTTCAGTCCAGTAGGCCCCGGAGGGCCAATCTGTCCCACAGGTCCCATATCACCCTAAATCAAGAAGATGGGATAAACAAGAAACATATTCATACTCAGTGACATCACATGCATAAAGAACAAAGACATTGGCTCAGGCCTCATTCATTAATGTAAAAAACACACATACGATAAGAGCATACTTTGGGATCCATTAAGAATAAATTCACTGTCTTGCTTCCAGACGGTGAATTTCATTAAAACAATGGATGATAATATATGACTGACACTGGAAAGAATGAATAGATGTTGTTATCAGAAGCCAAAATTGTGCATCTAAAGTTTAAATCAAAAATTGGCTAGTGAATAATGTTGCATTTCCATGAGCGACAGAGGATGTCACTGAGTATAAGCTGCAAAATTGCACTTCAGAGCAACTCACTTAATTTGGTATAAAGAGTTAAAAGGCAAATAAAGCTTGTTCTAATCAAATGTAATCTAATTTAGGATAATTAAGTCGCATTCTGTTGGAATGATTTGTCTCTAAAACAACAATATCTGCGCTGTGGCTCCAGTGCTCTTATCTGGTGGCATATTTCCTGCTCACAAATTGCTAGAAGTGCATGAAAAAACACATTAGGATTCACGTTAAACTATGACCCTACCTGAACTCCCAACGCACACTTAGCTGTTCTTTAAAACCACAAACTCACACCTCTATAGCCCCTTTCAGGCATGGGGTATGCAACATTATTTTCATCATCAGTCTCTTAAAGTGAAATCACTCTAATTCAGACATGGATAACTGTTGTGTTCCTTACAAATGAATTCTATGCAATTTTTGCATTATGTGCAAAAGACTTAATGCATGTGGCGACACTCATTTGTAGCATTGGCTTTAGTGAAGTATGACCACAACTTTGAACGCTTACCTCCACGCACCATGGTCTCTAAGAGCAAGAGCTGCGTGGATTATTGTGTGTCTCCGTTTATGAATTTGCGGCACTGTTGCAGCAGTGAGAAATATCTGCCTCTGCTGCTTGCACAGAGCAAACTGACTGTGTGTGTGTGCTTGTTTCTTTAGCTGCAAATTCCTCCTGCAATTCAGGAGTTGAGCAACCAAACTTGGCACACAGGTACATCTTGGGCCCCTGAATGTTCTTATCTATGAGAGATATTATGATGTCATCATGTTGTCTAGCAATCACATACAACTGGGCTAAAATGACTTGCTTTTAGCATTTATGCAAATATAACACCTTACAAAAGCATCATATCTTTATTTCATACCAATAAAAACCAATTTATATCTACAGAACTTCAGTTAGTCATCATATCATGGGATGGCATAAGGTTGCCTGACTAAAAAGCCCTGTTTTTGCCTTTATGCACCTATGATACCTTATGAAAAGCCTCCTATCCCTTTCATTTCTAGACAAACAGCACAAACAGTAAATCTAATATGGGCATGTAGTAGTAGTGAAAATGCATAATAAACAATCATAAGCATCAAGAGTTCCTTTCACTGGAACTAAGGGGCCGAGCTCAGTTCCTGAAAAACAACCCCACACCATAAGCCGCCCTCCACCAAACTTTGCACTTGGCACAATGCAGTCAGACAAGTGCAGTTCTCCTGGCAACCACCAAACCCAGACTCATCCATCAGATTACCAGATGGAGAAGCCTGATTCATCACTCCAGAGGACACATCTCCAGTGTTCTAGAGTCCAGTGGTGGTGTCCTTTACACCACTGCATCCAACGCTTTGCATTGTGATGTAAAGATTGGATGAAGCTGCTCGGCCATGGAAACCTATTTCATGAATTTTTCTCTGCACACTGAGCTAATCTGAACACCACATGCACCTCAGTATCTGATGACCTCACTCTGTGATTTTCCACGGTCTACCACTTGAGTAGCTGTCATTCCCAGTTGCTTCCGCTTTGTCATAATACAACTAACAGTTGTTGTTGCACAGGTGATATCCAATCACGCTACCACGCTGAAATTCACTGAGGTCCTGAGAGCGACCCATTCTTGCACAAATATTTGTAGAATCAGTCTGCATGCCTTACTTGGTTTTATTCACCTGTGACCATAAAAATGACTGGAACACCTGAATTCAATGATTTGGGTGGGAGTGTGAATCCTTTTGGCAATATAATATATCACAAAGTGTTTGACACAATCAAAATTGGTTCCCCGTAATAATATTTTACACCAATATGCCAACTGCTAAAAATAAGGAAAACTAAATTAAGAAAGATCTAGCAAGTTATCTATTATCTGTGTATTTCTAAGTGAGAGTTGCCATCTAGACACTTTCTCTTCTTAAGCATTTGCCAGTCTTCACCCAAAGCTCAGAGCCTGCAGTCCCCAGAGAGGGGTGAATGTATATTTTTGTCTTTGAAGTAGTGCTCTGTCCTGCTGCTATGTACTGTACATTATACTGTTGGATAAGATGGATAAAGAGGACACAAAGCTCAGACTAGGGCTGTAATCACAGCCCTTCAATTACAGGCCTACTACCACCACCGGTGGCCTAGAATAGGTCGGGAGGAGTGGCAGCAATGGGTAAAGACGGGACACAACAAGAGAAACCAGGGAGACATTATAATCAGACACAATTATGTGGCTGTCGGGCTGGGCACGGATCGAGGGCAAGGTGATGGGTGGGTGGGTGGGCGGGAGCTCTGTTCTAAAAATAGTTATTAAAAGGGAGCTTCATGAGGAGAGCAAGATGTACTGTTAAGATCCGTGTGATTGATAAACTACAGATGACTGCCATGTTCTTAATGTGAGAAGAAGAAGGTAGGAATAATCTGTACAAGTCAGGCTTTGCAAGGCTTAGCGTGAAAAATATCTTCTAATCTAACAGCTATCCTCATTAAATAAGTATACATACAATAGTAAATACATTAATTAGTTTGCCATCAAAGTGCCAGGCAGTCTAAATGTCAGCAAATAAAATTTTCTCTATCTTTTTCAAAATTTTGCAGGTATATTCAGTTTCATTTAAACATTTGCAGCTGCGAATGCTCAAGATCGTGCATAAAAACACACAAACTACGACTCACAATAAGTCCAGGAACTCCGTTTGGACCGGGGGCTCCCATGTCACCCTAGTTAGAGAGGAGGAGAGAGAGAAAGTGAGATGAAGGGAGAGGGAAAAGCAGCAAGTTTCATGGGTTATTGGCTCTTTTTTTAAACAAACATGCTCAGAAGAGTGGCTCTGTGTTCTTCGCAGCTTATGAGAGGGGGCTGTGTACATGTATATGTGTGTGCATATTTGTGTGTGTCTGCGTGAGAGAGAGGAGGGGTCTCAGGTAGAAGTAAAAGGGATGTGAGCCCATGGTCCCACTGTGGCTCTCTCAAATATGCAGGTTCGTTCTACCTCAAAAACATGAAAGACAGTGGACAGAATTTATCCTAACTAAAGCTACCAACAGGTTTTACTTTAATCCAGTGAGACAGAAAGCATAAAATATGCACATAGTTTCTGGATCTGAAAAGTGAAGCCAATGCATATGAGTCTGAAACCTGCTTTCTTTTTCTTTCAGCAGCGGGTGACTCCCCTGGGTGCAAGAAAAATCTTTTTGTGTAGAAGTCGATGGGAAAAGGGCCCTTGGCTCTCTTGCTCTGTGACCTTAGTAATCACTTTTCTGATGACTTTATAGACTCAATCATGGTTATATTGGATAAATCTGTTTATTTTGTAACTTATGGTGAATTATCCAGAGTATGTTCACTGGATACCCTCACTAGCTAATTGAGTTTCCCATTTCTCATTACACCTGGTTTCAAAGCATCAAGATAGCAATATCGAAAATGATGGCATCCTATAACATCGGAATGGGATTACTCTAACCAGTGGGTGCTTTCATCTTTTAAATGGTCTTTTTGTTCCTTTAACGTCATCGTGAAGGCACTGTTTTAGCAAAGCGTCTCAGCAAACATGGAATGGTCGTGATCCTTCAAGAGATTATTATTTGGTGACCCACTGACTTTTCCACTGATGACATTCCCATCAGCAGCACAGGAGGTTGATGGGAATGTAATGGCACATGTATCTACAAAATATTTGCTGACCATCTCTACTGAAACTACCCACAAAGACACAAGCAAACAAATAGACAAACCAAGCGTAGCTCTGATATTAGTGTTAAACTCAATGCACGAACAAAGTGCAGCTTTGCAGGGTCTGACAGGGTTGTTTTTTTTAAACATCTAAAATTAAATTCGTATATTATTTTTTTCCCCAACATTTGAACTCTCATTTAGATTTGGAGGCAACTTGCTTGCTTTTAGAATCCTTTACCTTTAGTATCTTGCAGGAGTAAAATGCATTAAACATGCTGTCACATGACAAAGAGCTGACAAAGAGAGCAGAAGGAAAAAGTAATACAAAAAAGTAAAAGCTTGCCATACAGATTATTTCATACTATACAGACTAGCATTTGATAAATTCAAAGCATAATCCACTCTGGAAGATGAATCTTTTTCTCAGGAAGAGGATAAACGTCAGGCCTAAGAAAGGATTTATTAGGAGTTTAGTTGCCTGCTCTACAAGACTGACTCATCGGAAAAGTCAGGGGTGAGTGAAGTGTTTCCTAAAACATGCTCTTTATTTTTATTATGTATATTTCAGAGTGTGTCGAGTGTAACTTGCTGATGTGTTTATGTTTTTGCTGACGGGCCAATGAAGTGGCGCATTTGTAGGAATATCCCAAAATAGTTGAAATGCTATGATCAAATGATTTGATGTCTTCCATATGGACAGGATTAAGCTACAGAGGGGTTTGCTGGTCCACCGTTAATGAATGGGGAACCATTATTCAAAATGGCATCTTGTTACATCATTTAGTATTCTTGGATATCGCCTTCTTATAGCCTAATATATGTGTGTGTTGGTAGCCAGTTTACAGCGGTGAATAGAAAAGGCTGCGTTTGAAACCAGTCACTACTTAATACTGCAGGTTTTTCTAAAATAAGTGCCAAGTAAAATGATCTACAGCAGCTGGAGGCACAACATGAAATTAAATACAGTAGTGACGCTTGTCCAGAACAACTTCAAACAAAAAAGAAACACAGAGGCAAACTGCTGGATTGACAGATGATTTCATCACAAACACTGTCAAAACTCTGCAGTAAACACAAAGGGTGTGTGTGTGGGTAAGTGAGCGTGTGACATACTGGCTCTCCATCTGGCCCAGGTGGTCCTCTCTCCCCAAAGTCCCCTGGAAATCCCTGAAAACAGAGAAAGGAACTTTAATGATCGGCACCTTATGAACAGCGACACAAATATAGATATTCAGAAATTTATGCCTGTACTTCAACTTGGTGGAAACTGATTTTTGGGCCGCTTAAGGGAAGTGGATTGCTGTATAAATATGGCATTTAAATTGATCTTTTGAACAGCATCTTACAGTCACATCCATCCGGAGCAACACTATCAGTCAGTATAACAATGCTTCTGGCCATGTGATGGCCAGTATAATCTGCCAAATCCTCCACTATGTTCACCATTTAGTCACTAACTAAAGCAGTCTGTCATTTGATGCTGAGCAGGAAGTGTACTGCTGTATTGCCTTCTATGTCTGAACATGACACATTTAAGAACATGTAAGGAAGAACAAAAACAAACCAGTAAGCTGAAAGATGGTATAAAGAGAAAATGATAACTGCGGATGGGTGATCATTCTCTTGAGGGTCATCACTACAACTCATGTGACCTGTTGCTGAAATAAGCATATTTTGGTTGACAGTTGTATTCGCACTGATTGCGCAAATACTGATGCAAATAAAAAAGAAATTCACTGTAGTATGGTGTGGTGGAAACATGGTCCTTTGGGACCACCAATGAAAATATGGAGCAAATCATTTCATCCTTAACCACGAAGTCAAATTTACAGAGTACACTTTCATAAATACTGCTGACTGTTGCACAGCCAAGAGCGCCGCTACTGTAATAGCACCGCAATTATAATAATTTCACAGTCAAATATAGCATTAAATATAAAGTAATTTGAAATATGTGCAAAATAAGAGTATAATCTCTCCATTAAAGGCATTAAATCTATCAGCTGTAGGGTGTGGGTAGCCAACTGTTCTACTGTTCTGCCATCAGCCAAGTAATTACTCTGTCCATTTAGCAGTAAAAGGGAAGCTAATCAGAGCTATGCTAACAGTTGGTGGTGCAGCACAGAGAAACCACATCTGCATAAAGCTCTAGGGCCAAAGGATTTTAAACCAAACCATTCAGAAGCACTCATAATGGCTAGGTTCTGCTATTCTGGCCTCAATGCATTGTTTCAAAATGCCAATTACTGCTACCTCCAGAAAATGTCAGTTATTTCTGCAAGAGTGGAGATGATTTAGATATACTGCATTTAAATCTCCGGCTATACTTAGAAGTAAATTGTGCTGACTGAGCGCAACTCCTTTGCAGCTTATTTCTTGAAAACAAAATGCCATTTTGAGCCCATTTTTGAACAATAATATATCCCTTTGACTGAAATGTTCACGTATCCTTTAATCTGCTAAAGCTTTGCATCAGGTCAATGAGGCGATCCTAACAGCACTAACTGCTGTAATTGTACATAGTTTCTGTAGCAGCTAGAGTACCACGCAAAGAAAGAAAAGTAGGGTTATTGTACTGCAGCTTACTTTATAGCTCTATGAAATTGTGCGCACTGGGGGAAGCACAAGTGCAACACAAATCTATGAAGCGTGACAGTGACTCGAAAAAGATGAATCATATTGCTGTCACCGCTGCCGTATGAACTAAGGACAAATGTGGGAAACGCGGATTTGCTTAAAAAGCCTTTGAGGAGAGTCACATGAGCCTTTAGTGTACTTCTGCTTTCACATTATGTCAGACCACCCTTTTCATCAGCTTCGACCTTAGAAAGGATCAAACAGCAGCAGCACTCACTGTTAGATACTGGGATGATATAAAAGAACAACAACGGATGAGCCCGATAAAGACAACCACCAACAGACAAACACAGCTGAACAGAAATATGTCTCACAAAAGAAGTTACGTTGAAATGTTGGCTAAGCATTTCGGAAACTTTTTAAGCTTTCCACTGTTTTAGATATATTCCCTCTTGACTCTTTGGTAGATGGCAGACTGTGTGTCTGTGTGAGTGTGTGCGCGCGCGCGTGCTTCCTCGACAGAGTACAAGTGCTGTGGTGACGGCCATTAAAATGTCTGGCTCATGTTCCTGTGGTTCTTCTGTTCCATCAGGGAGGAGAGGGATCATCTCTCAGGGATCATCTCATTAAGTATCCAAGCTTTCCATTTTCCATGCAAAAGGACTGAAACCAGATGACAGTGATGACGATATCTGTGTTTTTCAATTCCATTTGCAGGTCCAAAATGGCCAACTAAATGTACTGAAATCCTCAAAATTACTCAACTTCTCTAACGACTCTCTTCTAAGGATGTTTAGTATCAATATGTCTAATAATTGTTATGTTTGGTGACACTGAACAGACTAAAATGTTTATATATTATATATTCCTTGTGCCAAAGCTGTGAAGTAACCTTCTGTAACTGTTTTAATGGCTGATCGATCTTATAATGCAGCCCTCTTTAAGTGAGAACACACACACACGTATACACACTTAAAAAAATCAAATAAAATGCAAAAGGAAAAAAAATTCAGAAGTGCTAAATTTGCAACTGCAGCTGCTTCTTAAACATTCACCTAATTACAGAATAAGCTTGTACTTCTAAAAGGCTCACAAATAGTGGACACTCGCTTGCGTGTGTTTAGACGTTTTGGCCTATAAATCCCTTATTTACTGAGAAGCCAATAAGCAACAGCTGCAGAATGATCTCAGCAGTGTGTTTTGGGGTTACACACTCTTTCTAAAACACTCTGTCAAACTGACTTTGAACACTATATCTGACACACACAACAGAATCAGCGGCTTCCTTCCAAATGGCTTGGCTCCATGCTGAGGGGGACCAAAAGCCCTTTACTCCAACAAAAGCCTTTTTCTTGTTGCATCCTAGACCCCAACATGCGGCTGGTGGGACTCCACTCTATTCAGGCTGCAGTTAACCCTTCCAACAGCCATGGAAATACTGAGCTGACTCAAACAGTGACGTAAATCCAGACCTTATAAATTTTCATATGTGTATGTATTGGATTTTTTTCTTTTGGACTTTTTTTAGGCTTTTGGAATGACCCAAATAAAGGAAATATTTAAAAAAAAACTTAAACAAATAAATATATATATGTGTCTCTGAACTTTAAGGCCCAAACTCAGCATTCACAACAAATCATACATTCAAACAAGCACTTCCAGCACAATTTATTACAGTTTTGAAAGATTGATCTGCAAAGTATGTTGAGACAAAACTTTACCGGCCTACCCATCTTGCCCCTCTTTCCTGGTTCGCCAGGCATACCCTGAAAATTCAAACAAGATTGAGAGAGACAGAGAGCAGGGGTAGAAAAGAAAACAGAACAGAAAGGGTAAAGAGGACAGAGAAACAAAGAAGACAGACAGAGTCAGACATTATGTAAAGACCATATCAAAACCAAAACATAGCACTTTTGGGTGAAACCGATTCAAGCCCAAAACACACTATTAAAAAGCCATAGGCCTAAGCCTCTCTCTTCTCCTGCTTTAACAGATGTGAACAGCACCTGACTGCAGCCTATCTTATATTTTCTAGCATGTTATGAGAGATCTAGGCCTCCAGAGCTCTCATGCAGGTACAAGCTTCTGCTGGAACAAGAGAGGTGTATCTATACTCTATGTTTTATATGCCTCTTGCTGACTGCAGATGGTACCAGTCCTGATTACAGCCTATCCTGTGCTGATGCAACCTCCTGGAGCATGTAAGTAGGCAAATGGCTGTACAGAAGTAGGAGGTCTTAGTGAGTTCAGGCAGTTCAAAGGCCTTAAGGGAGGGGGGGGGGGTTATTACATGAGTCATCAACACTCCCACACAGCTTTATACAGCAGCATCTCGGACAGCTGGGGACTGCTTCTCGCATTCTAACAACAAGACAGCTGAATGAAAAAGGCAGGAGAGGCACTGTTGTCATTTCGCCGGCCCAATAGCCAGATTCAGCTGGTCCGTGTACATTTTTGCAGCTATTGATTGCTTGAGTGAAATATACATTTGAAAAGAACTCACTCTTTCACCATCAGGCCCAGGCAGGCCAAAAAGGCCAGGGATTCCAATGAAACCCTAAAGGAGAGAAGAGGAGAGAGGACAAATATCGATGTGAGTATCTGGATGCTATAAAAGCAGTAGGAAAAAAACCCAGTGGCTCTAGGTCTGGTTTCAGTGGCTGACGGTCCACCATGGACAGGGTTGGCTTCCATGACGAACCAAGCCATGAGGCAAGTGTATATGCCCATGGACTGCATGGTGCTGGCTTCCACGATGTAGTCCAAGGGCACATACCCTCACGCCAGGGATCTCTGAAGATAGCCAGGACATCACACTGGGCTGTAAGTATGGTGGAGACACGCACAACAAGCAGAAACACCACGGTTGAACACTGGAGGAACAGTTCAGATGCTAGTTAGACATGAGCCTCAGCTAAGTTTACACAATATACAGTCGGCAGCACAAGAAAGAGCAGAAAATAGAGAAAGGTAGTGCAGTGAGCAAAAGAGGGGACTAGAATGCCTCCTTAAGACAGCAGGGCCTCAAACGGAGCTTAAACAGGAAATTCCAGCCAGTGGGGGCAGGGGAGGCTTTGGAGCAGCCAAAGGAAACTGATAAAGAACCTTTATTGAAATGCAACATAAAAATCAGTTTGTGTCCACAGGCGTCTGTTTTTTTGTTTGTGTACCTAAAGGGTGCGTGTTTGTACAAGGAGGCTTATCAAAAGCCACTCTTTCAGAACGTGTCTGTATATGTTTATACTACAAGTAAAGGCTCCTAAGTTTAGCATTCTATAGTGGTACACACTGGTTGAGTGTGTGTTTATGCGTGTGGCGGTGGATGCTGGTGCACCTGATACCATGCATACTTTCATACATACATGCATTTGGCTGTTGTTACATTCAAGTATGTGCTCATGCAGCAACAGCCTTACAGCACAAAACACTAATATTTGTGAGCAACCCCTTAATTTAGCAACTTTTTTGTGCATTTTCTAAAAAATATCATGAGCTGAGTAGTGCCAGTAAGCAGTCAGAGTGAAAGTGTAAGCATGTTCAATGACCCTGCCAAAACATTAATACTGGTCATTTAGACAGATAAAATTAAACATTTGTAGAGCAGAAGTTGACTCCTTACCCTAACGCCTTTTGGCCCCATTGGTCCTATAGGCCCAGGTAAACCCTGAAAATCAAAGAGAGGAACTTAATTTAGCAGCTCTGCATTTGAAACTATGCCTGAAGTAATTAATTTGTGTTATTACAAAGTCTGCAACTTATATTAAAATATTTAAATAAAACAATGCAATGGAGACATGTGTCCTGAAATTATATTGGGTAAGATATATTATAAAAATAACGATAACCTTCCCAATGGGTATGGGAGGACACAATAACACATGCTCCTGTACAATACATTTCCATATATTTATGTATAGCATACATGGCTTTAATGCGGCACTGGATCTCTATGATAATGATAAAGTTGAAGCATTTATTTTTAATATTCCAAGTTCTCTGTTTAGTATTTACCCAAATAAATTTTCTCCAAACCATCTGTTAAGCATAACCTAATTCCACTTGGCCCTCTGCCCTTACTATGGCCCTGACTACAACTGTACCAGTCACAGCAGAGGATTTACTGCACCTGCCTGCCAGGATAACCTTTGGCACCTGGGCTTCCAACTGGACCTTGCTCACCCTGCAGAGAAGAAAGAGAGAGAGCGAGGGAAGTGAGAAGGTGAAGGAGAGGGAGAGAGGAGCAGGGTGGGTGATCAAAATTGCAGCCACACAAACACACACAAGCAGACCATTCATAGTAGTGAAGAGTTTCGGTGAGGTAGACAAAGCAGAGGGAACGAAATGCAATGAAATGATAAGCATAATGACAATATGAGCCTTATTTTTCCTTTTAATGGCTCTGAGCTTGTTTTCTTTGCTTTTGTACTGTTCGGGTTGCACATTAAGTAGATATAGTGAATTCTATAGTATGTGACCATATATACCATAAGGTTTTACATTGCACATCTTCACAGGTTTGGCCCATTTCTTTAACATGAATGATTGCATAAGAACATTTATCAGGAAATCAGTATGTATGCATATGCATAACTGTATGTCAGTTAAACTTTTTTTCTTCTGCTATCCCTTCCTCTTGAGTCATTGTTTATTACTTGCTGGCTGTGAGGTTTTGTATCTACTGACAGGTGTTTTGATTTAAAACAATACATCATATTTTGTAAGGTTAGCAAGGTTACATTGGAAAGGAAATGAATCCTCAAGAAAAATATATGTATCTCAAATTGGTACTTAAGCAGAATACTTGTGTAAATGTACTTGGTGACAGTCCATCCCACTGACCCATTCCTGCTGATTACGGTGATTTTTTTTTTCACTCCTCACTTTTTAGATGTGTTCCAGACCATAGATCCTAACTAGTAGTTTGGTTTGCATGCATATGCGGTATATGTCACTGTCAGAAAGCATAACACATATGCACAGAAGCAGGTTGTGTTCAAAATTTGCAGAGGACAAGCGTTCGTGTCTTACTTCCTTTGCCCTTCCCTCTCTTGGATAAATGTAGTGTACAGTATAATGCTGCCAGTAAAAACCAGACCAAAACTGGGCTTTGTGACATTTGGGGCTTTAACTGACCAGCAGCAAGGAGGAGCTCTCAATACAGTCTGTGGTGTATTACAGTAACAAAGTGGCATCAACACTTTATGCAGAGCAGCTGGTGTTCGTTTCCAATAGCTGGAGAGTCCACACAATGCCAAATAGTTGTGCTTATTACTAACTCGGTCACTGGTGCTATGGTGATTTAGACTTAAGGCCAGGGCTGTGATCATCATCAGCAGGAGCAGCTGTGTGGGAAACAGGGGGGCGTTTGAGGATGAGTAGAGTGGGAGGGCATAATAGTAAAAAGTACCCTTTCTCCAGGATGAGTAGAGCAGGAACTCCCCAAACTGATGATGTCATCCTGACCATGGGGACTTATTGAAAACTGTGACAGTGAGGAGAATGTTCCACTCTGGTTTTCATGACTAAGACCTTTCTTTAATGCAAACAGAAGTATGACCGTGCTCAATTGAAAATAACTCTGGACACAAGGCTGGATGCTCCATGCTTAAAATAGTATTGGGCTGGACCTAACAGCCAGAGTCATGTCTTCCCTCACTTAGCAGTGAATAAGACTCCATAGAACTAATTCCCACAGATTAAGGAAAGACAGGTAGATAAATGACATAGAAAATAGGACAGAAAATAAATGCATGCTTGAAAATAACATAGCATTAGTGTAACAGGTTGTAAGTCAGTCTGAACACTGAATGACAAGCAGCCCAGAGTATGAGAGACAAACAAAGGGAAACTTTCTCCAGAGCTGCAGAATAACAGCCATGAGTGTGTCACTGTTGGCCTACTTGGCATGTTCCTGTTTCTTTTCTCTCTATTTTCTACTCTCTTTGGCATCACTTTCTGATATCCTGGAGTGCATCGCTTAAGCACAGCGCTTTGGCCAGATGTCTGTCCTCACCAGTGCTTTATAACAGGCTAATCTAATCTGGCTGCCCAGCTGGCATGCTAGGTGCATGCACACATAAACACAGAGTGAAAGGTTGAACACCTGGAGTGAATGACGACCGAGATTTTGATGAATAAAGTGAAAATGCGGGTTTAGACTTAAGTGAGGTGGACAGCAATAGAGAAATATTAGGACACTAATGAAGGCATATGCAGTACAGATATTGTGACGTGCATGAGGTAGAGAGAAGTATCTAAAAGAAAAGAGTAGATCTGGGCACATTTAAAATTAAAGACACAAAATAAAGTAGAACGCATGCAAGATATAGAGGTGAGCATTTTTTTGTAAGTGTGAGGACAACTATTGTATAGGCAAAAGAGAACACAATGTTGCACAACCACTGAGTCTACGCGAGTGTTTATGAAATAGAGAAAGATACTTACAGGCTCTCCAGGGAGACCAGGTGGACCAGGAAAACCTTTCTGTCCCTAAAGAAACAAAAATAACACATGATAAGTGATTATAAAATAATAACAGAAAAAAAGAAAGAGGTAAGGAAAGTCTGAAATAGTTCACAGTTTAGGAAAAACCTGACAAACACAGGAGTATGTGTAGGAATGACAAGGGGTGGGGGGGGTGCAAGTGTTAATGCTAACAGCACCAACAGACAAATTTGTTGCCATGTGCAAGGTATCAATCTGCCCTTCTGTTAATGGATCAGACTTTCCACTGGCTGTGCTCACAGGGTCTTTGGGAGGCTGTGCCAGGATCATGGCATGTTGAGGATATAAATGCCTTCCTGTTTGAGTCAGATAGCAAGGCCCTCCCACTGCACGCAGGCCAGACTGCAACACTGAAGACAGCCTGACATAGTGCTTTTCTGCAGTTTTGCTGACTCCAGCAGCACAGACCCCCGACAAAGACGGGAGAAAAACTAAATCAAAGGTAGGAGGAGATGCCTTCCCAGACCACAGTTTGATAGAGTGAGAGAGCAAGAGAGTGAAAGAGAGAAAGAAAGAGGGGGGAAAAAAACAAAGTAAAAACAGACTGCTGAAGAAAGGAAAGACTCCTGTTGTCCCGTTTTCCTAAACCACAGCTCCAGTGTACTAAGCCAAGACTCCCAGAGTTCTTGTAAACTATCCATTGCTCTGTCAACTGACTGCAGCAGAAGAGGACACAGCATCCCTCTTCTCATTATGTTACATGATCTCTCTTGTTGGTTTACAACTAGATACCACCACTTTAAACTGCCATTCTCAGCATTTTAGAACACCCCCTTCTGCACTTTAATAAGTCCAGCAACTGTGTCAACAATGAAGTTTTATACACTTTTGATAATTGCTATCGCAGACCTAAATTCTTTTAACGTTATGCTATTATCTGTGTCTAACACGTATATAAGCCTTGTGTTGGAAAACTTGTGTGTCGACCGGCACCACATCATCTGGTGCACATCATCAAAAGACCACTAGGAGGAGATGCCTGTAGATGAGGGGAAAATACACGTGCAATGCAAATAAACAAGCAGACATGTCAGCAGGTGCTGACAGACTGATGCCACAACACAGCGACCCGAGCAGGAATTTGTTTTCCTTTTCATATTTTGTGAAAGCTTTATTGCTATCCACAGCAAAGAAAGCAGGCACGGATGCACTCAGAGACACATGCTGCTTTATAAACTGCAGCCTCATGGTGGTTGGTTGGGAAGTATTTGTGTTTGTCTGCCGATCAGCTACGCGTGTCCTGCTATGTGTATTGGTCTGTTTATATTGAGTTCAACCACTGGCTTGATTTTAGACTTAATAGTAATTTCTGTTTTCTGTTCACTTCCTCCCTGACATATATTTTCTGGAGAAGTGGTGACGTAAAGCCTTTCTCTCAAGCTTGGAAACATGTATAGGATCACAAACGTGTGCACATCCACGCATGCGTGCACAGACAAGCACAGACAAAGATACATGTACCTCATTATACCTCATCTTATTACATGGCTTACTTATTGTACAAACATGTGTAGTGGCTTATGTTCCCATGCTGCACTGTGAGGTCCAAAAGCCAGACACACACACGCACGCCCTGTGGTTCCTGTGCATTAACCATAGCCTCTCAACCTTAGCTAGACCATCTTAGGCCCTTATCTCGCTCATTATGAGCTTGCTAATGAGAGTGGCCATTCCCATCAGGCTGCCTGTGTTTATAATGCCACTTGTTTAACAAGCATGTGTGTTCAATCAGATAAACCCACCAGAATTCTTTTCATTTACAACAGCTCCCCGGTAGCACTCTATAAGCACAATCCCTCCTACCCTACTAAGCCTAGAAATGCCCCAGGGAACGCTAAGCGCATTTTGGCAGAAAGAAAATAAAAGACACATTGTGTCTGCTGATGACATGTCATTCTTCGGACTCGCTACCAGCTATGCTGTACACACTTAACTTTGAGGGTGTTCAAATGAGTACCAACCTCATGTGTGTTAACGACTGTACTCCACAAACAATGTGCATCTGACCGTCTGCCTCGACTGTGCAGCACCCTGGTAGCAGAAATATACCCTTCTCCTCATTAATCTCTGCTTTCATCTCTCCAAACTCTACAGAATGGAGCCAGATGATTGCTCAGTGTAATCGTCTGGCTCCATGTATACACCAAATGTACAGGAGAACATAAACCCTTCACGCAGGGACAGACAAAACAAACAACCGTGTGAAGGAACTGGACAATTTGGCTGAAATTTACCCAGTGGAAAAAGATTCCTCATCTCATCCCTGTCTGCACAGCAATTTCAGCACAATGTTTCCTTGCATGCAGTATCACTGCTACTAGAAGACAGAGCAATGATTTGTTGTAAAACATGCAAAGAAAATGATGGTTGATTTGAATTGTCCCATAATTATGATGATGATGATCATCATCATCATCATGTGGATTTGTTAGTTTGAACAGTGAGCAGGAGCTAAATGAGGAGAATTTGGTTTGGAACAGGTCTGCAGACAGATTAATGTCATACAACAAAGTGCCATGCACAAATAAAGGAAACAAGGATGGTTAATACACTGTCTAGCCCCTGCAGGGAAATGCAGTATATGGCTCTACCTTGTATTTATAGGATGCTTTTGCTACGAGAATTTTGGTTTGGACTTCCTTTGAAAGGAAATTTATGTGTATAAAACTGAAAAACAGGAAGTACTGTCACTTACATATAAATGTAAATTTTTCTGTATGGAAACTTATTTTTTCACAGCTTGGGTATCCAAACTTTGCTTACTGTAAAACAGTCACATGTTTGGATAGCACATATGTGAAAAGCACATCTACAGAGACTTTTTATAAACACCATAAAGTGTCTCAAGACAGTCATATTTTCCCACAATGTTGCATAACCACTGAGTCTACTTGAGTGTTTATGAATTACTTTCCAGCTGTCTGGATACATATTGACTGGCTACATATTTCCATTTTTAAGCCTCTTGTAGTCTTCAGAAATGTGCACATATCTGGCAAATTATCAACATTTACAGATGGTTCGGTTCCCAAATGCACTGATGACTGTGCTGATTCACATGTACATCACAGCTGTGTTCAAGATGATGAATACACAGTTCGAACCTGTACTCAGCGGTGATGACATCTACAGCATCTACAGTACGTGAATCACTTATTGTCCTGCAGCCACAAAAAAATGATTTCTATCTTAAAAGAAGAAGAAGAAGAAATACTAAATGTCTACATGGTTGTAAAGTTGTTACATATAAGAAAATAGAATTCTAGGTCGACTCAATAAACAAAAGTAACAATGCATGAGGCAAGCCAATAAGGAAAACAATGATGCTTTAAGTGTAAGTCTGAGGAAAAATTTATATTCAAGTTCACCGGAAAGAGTTTGATGAGAAGATCGATGCTACTCAGATGGTTATGTATGGAGCTCAAGACAGGAGGTGATTAACTGAGCTTAGCATAGCATAAAGAGAAGGGTTCAGCTAGCCCGACTTACCCCCAATATTAATACAAGCAGTTCTGAAGGTTGGTGATTAACATATTTCATCTTATGGAGCACGGCATTAATTTAGAGAGGCCACAAAGTCAGGCCTCACCAGCAGGGGCGGCTTGGGGTTGAAACTCAGCCCAGGAGCTTGGTCTGGAGAGGCCGAGAGAGCTGCACCGCGAGCGCTGCTGTGCTAAAATCATCCATGCATTTATCTTTAGTCGCATTGATTATTGCAGCAGTATCTTCACAGGTCTGCCAAAAAAAAAAAAAAAATCAGACAGCTGCAGCTAATCCAAAATGCTGCTGCTCGTGTTCTCACCAAGACCAGAAAAATAGAGCACATCACCCTGGTTTTGAAGTCCTTACACTGGCTACCTGTAACTCAGAGAATAGACTTTAAAATACTTTTATTAGTTTAGAAATCGCTGAACGGTTTAGCACAATACATTAAAGACTTATTATCGTCGTATCAACCTTCCAGAATACTCAGGTCTTCTGGTTCGTCTATTCTTTGTATCCCCCAGAACCAGAACCAAACATGGAGAAGCACCTTTCAGATTTTATGCACCTTTAATCAGGAACAAACTCCCAGGAAACTGCAAAACAGCTGAAACACTAAATTCCTTTAAATCAAGGCTGAAAACCCACCTGTTTAAAGCTGCTTTTGATTAGTAGGTCGCAAACAAATCCGAGTGGAAGCTACTCTAAACAAAATATCTTATTACTGACCATCTCCCTATCTGATTATCATGTTTATCTGCTTGATGGTTTTTCTGATTCTGTGTGATGATTCTGGTGTTTGAGGATTTGCTGTGTACTTGATT
>VUQK01010156.1:0-23361 GCA_015106715.1 Bujurquina vittata | reverse complement strand
ATGCAGATAAGAGTGAGAGAGCATGAGAGGAGATAGGGCCGCTCTGAGCTGCACATGCAATCAGTGATAAAAGCCGAGCTCTGCTAAGGCACCCGTCATCAAGTCTGAGCTGGGCCGATTGTGTAACATGGCTGAAGTATCTCCGTCTGCTCAGATTCACAGGCATCTGTTTACTGTTTAACTAAAAGTGCACTGTGATAAAACGTATTGGGAAGTAAAGCACAGGTCATTAGGGACAACTGGGAATCATTTCATGGCAGGCTTGCTCTGAGATTGTTAACTCGTCTGCGTTGAAAGCTTTTTGAAACCAAATCATTATGGGAAAAGTGCAAACGCACACAATAAATTTAGTATTACAGTAACTGTTAAAAGCTCAAAGAAAGAATGCTATGGGGTAACAAAATGATTAAACTGCTTTAAACACTTCTCACACTCTGTTTACATCCACTGGGTATAATTTTCTTAGCTAAACGCAGAATCCCACACTAAGTAAGCAACATTTTCTTAATGCGGAGCTGCAATATTACATTTCAGCACAGTGAGAATGTGTTTAAACGGCGGGTCTGAGGTCATCTTTGCATCAGTATATGGCCCTGTCTACGGAGCATGTTCAACTACAGCAGAGCAACATCAAGACGGCGTCCTGTTTCTGTGCACCAAATCCCAGATTTTGTTTTTCGTGGTGAAATAACTCGTTCTCCAGATTCAGCTGTGTCACTGTGTAACGTGGACCTGTGAAGCTTTTTCTTATTTTCTATTTATATTGTTACTGCGACTGATGTTCATACTAAACACGGCCAAAGGTTCAGATAATCAGCCTACGTACGTGTAACTCCTGTGACTCAACAGCTCAGGGTTCAGAGCACAGACTGTAAAAAAAAGATGGATGTAGTGATGTCACTCAAGCTTCTATGGTAGCACTTAGAGCGCCACCACGTCATTTGTGTGGGAGCTAGAAGTGAGCATATTGGTTAAGAGAGTGGAGCGCTAAGGCTACCAAGCTCAGTTAGCAAGCTGCATTACTAGATTATAAAATAATGGGCTTCATCTTACTACAAGCCATATTGTCAGATAATTGCAATTAAAAAAAAAGCACCAAGACGGTGATGCGATCCCATTAAGAGACTCAAAGTAGCATGGGTGAGGCCTAGCATGCAGTTATTAATTAGGACTAAGTAGCAATGGCGACCGAAGCGTGTTTATTTATGCTGCTTTAGAACCAGCCTCAAGTGGCCATTAGAGGAACTGCAGTTTTTGGCACTTTTGCATTTAATAAACATATAGAGCACCATGAAGGACCTGCAGAGTTGGGTGACTCCTTTGCTTCATAGTTCACCTTGAAAAACTATCAAAGCACTGTTATACAGGTAGAATAATGTCTTCATCTTTGTGCCTGCAGTGCCACCCTGCACGTGACGGCCAGCGGGGAAAGTGCTGGTGCGTGGATCAGAAGACGGGCCTGAGGCTGCCGGGCCCGCTGGAGCTGAGAGGGGATCTGGACTGCCACCAGTTAATTGCGAGCCTGAGGGATTGAAGAGGAGGGGAGCAGCGGTGGAGGGGGGGTGCAGGACCAGCTGAATTCTACTGGTGCTTATTAGAAGTACATGACTAAAGGACTTCATTCTTAAGCCTCACTCTACCTGAGGCCAGCGGTACCGGAGCTTGTGCAACAAAAAGGAAACCATTGAATTGAGTTCTTTTGCTATCTTGTTTCTGTGTGTGCGAGTATGTGATCTGTGTTCTTTGTCTCATGTGAACTGTAGGCCAGTAGTCTTCAGACACGTATGCTTTAAAGTACCAGGTGGCAGAAGAGAAGCACGCACACTTCCAGATAACAGTTGTAGTTGTGAGAATGCAGAGCGAGCTGTGTGTTAGTGTAGTATTCTGGGAAAAAAAATGCATTCACTCCACCCAACAATCAAACCTGAGCTCAAACAGGAGTTCTTAGCTTTTGTTTTCTTCTTTCTGGAGCACTTAATCGCCTGGATTTCTGGACAATCCGGAAAGATTCTCAAAAGACTGCGTACCAGTCTTTAATTTTTTGTAACTAGCTTGTTGCTTATTCTACTATTCTTTATTTTGTAAAGCCCACTCACCTGGTAAGCGAATGAAATCAAACCATAAAATGCGTTTGCTTCAGCCACGACATCAGAGCAGCAATAAAAGATGGGACGAGAACAGCAGATCTAACGGGAAAAAAGAAACGGGGAAGAAAAGGAATGCATCAACCCCGTCTTGAATTACCAAAACGATAAGCCATAGCTTTTCACACCACAAAGACCAAAGTGAAAAGTGAGATTAGTCTGTAAATCTGTATCTCACAGAGCCCAGAATAGTTTTGCTTCATCACCCCGTGGTTAACGCTGCGCCCCCTCCTTCTTTCTCTCTAGCATAAAGGACTGGCAGCATAGCCGGGCTAGAAACCCTGTGCACTGCTGATAGGATAATCTTGTTTCTCCAGCTGGTGCTAAGATGCCAGTAGGACTCTTGTGTTTGCCTGAATATGCTCCGACGTAGGGGATTTCTCTCCAAACAGACTGCACGGCAGAACTTTCAGTGGTGCTACATATTGATTGTGCCAAAATACAGAAAGAGAAAAAGAAAATGTTTCTGCACTTTTTTGGGCATTGTTTCAGATTGGAGTGGAGAGCGGAGCCATTAGCATCAGCAAATGTGAGGATCATCTTCATTTGAAAAGGCTTCTCCTGCACGGTTTCAGTGTTATTGTCAAATCGCTGCAGCTGCCTGACCGAACGTCTCATCGGTCGGTGCTGTAAATATAGAAGCAGAGTGTAATAAACTTTAATGATTGCGCTTTGAATGGAAAGATAACATAGTGATGATGTGGAAGGAAAAACTCCTCTGCTAATCTGATATTGCTAGTTATCAGCCATCTGTAGGGTATTACAATAATAATTAAAGGAGTTTATTGCCAGTGCAAGAGACACGGCTTCCCATCATCTGCTGCGTGGGACACTCTGGTCGTTACAGACTGGAGAAAAGACTGCTGTTGGTGTCCTGGCAGTTTGGGGCTGAGCTTCACTAGAAAAGAGGTTCAGGTCAATTCCACATAGAGCAGCGTTAACATTAACCTAACGAGTACAATTTAAGGTATGCTGAAAAGAAAGAGAGCTTAAAGCTTCTGTCATATATTAAATTTAGTCTCTTTTTACTTTCTGATTTTACCCAAACAACCTTTAAGCTGTAAATAGTTGAGCCCAACACATTGAAGAGGTTCATTCAGCTGCAAGCTAAAACAACGTGCCATGAAATCTGTGATTATTAGCAGGATTCCTTTTTGCATACTTTTCCACAGTGGATTTGAATTTATTAAAGTATGGACAGACGGAGGACAGATAAAGAGTCTGAGTAAAGAAAAATAAAATCAGTTTGGTGCTTCTCTCATGTGTGTATCAGGGAAGATGGTAAAATATATAACCAGTGATGGGGCTTTCAGCCCAGCTCCTGATATTCTCAATATTAATCTGATACTTTTCTCTTTATGCAACTCACTCAAAAAAAAAAAAGGATTTAAAAAGAGACCTATTGTGCTCATTTGCAGCTCTATTTTTATTCCTAGACTACCGGAGCATCTTTACATGATTCACAGTTTAAATATTCAAAAGTAACAGTTATCTCATACTGGGCCTTGGTGCAGCCCCTCCATTTATCTTCTCATCATTTTAGCTCCCTGTCCTCGCCCTTTAAGCCAGCTGTCCTCTGATTGGCTGCCAATGGGAAACAAGAGCTCAAACAAGGGTGGGCGGGGCTTTTGTGCACACAACCAGAGCTGGATGCTTGTCATGACCATATTAGAAATATGTCCTCTGTTTGACGCCATCCCGTAGATTGCATATAAAAGATGGAAGTGCCTTAAACCTGCATTTTTAATGTGCAGCAGGGGGCGAGTCCTCGAACTGCATAAATAATTCCACTTGTTTATAAAGTCTACAGGAAAATAGCCCTCGGCTCCTTTGCGCTGCCAACTCAATATGACTTTAGGTTCAGTTATGATTTTTTTTTGACACTGCGACTGCACCGTCCCTCGGTTTCTGAGTCAGACCCGCTCCCTCGTTTGTGACGCCTGGTTTCAAAAAGCTAAGATGGTCACGCGATAGCCCTCGTCACCATGGGTATGCCCATCTTTTTCATACAGTCTAGGTATATGAAGCTAAGAGGAAAAAAAAGAAACAAAAAGCAAAAACCAACAGAGCATTACGAGTAGTCTGTATATATACACACGACAAAAAAAAAAGGAAAAACATTATAGGTGTCCTTATTTTTTCTTTTTTTTTTTTACAATTTTCCATAAACTTTGTAATGTTTAATCATAATAAACAATTCAAGCAACAATAATGAAACTCAACTTCTTTTCTTGTCTCTGTGTTGGCCTAAGTTTGCTCCCATAGAGAACATGAGTCTGTTTCCACACTTTAGGTTACAGGGTATAAAAAGTAATAATAAAAATCCAGATAAATCAAGCAATGGTAATGGAATCACTGAGGTCAATGCACAGCTTAGAGCATTTTTTAAAAAGGGTGCACGTCGTCATGATATGCAGTGATGCTTGTTAACAAAAAAGAAATGCCTCTAAAGGTAGCTGGGCTAACCACAGATAGAAGAGGGCACGGGTGGAGAAGAAATGCTGCAGCTTGAGAAATCAAAGCTAAGAGTCATTCCAAGCACCACGCGCGCAATAAAACAAAGACGCCAGTTCTCATTCAGTGAACACACAAAGATTGTTCCAGCAAATCTTATCTCATAATTCATCAACTAATGAAGTGTTACTAAACACATCTGTCTGTCAGAACAATCTTAATCCTTCAGAGATGGAAAATGGCTTTGACTTTGTAAAGGCCTTCTAACTACATAAATGGTGTATTTAAACTATAGTAAGTTGCTTGTCCTTTGCTGTACCGAACTGCAATTATGTTTCTCGACAATAGACTGTTCCTGTTTGCATTTGATATTATCTGTTAATGTGTAGGACGTATGAAGTAATGTTTGCATGCATGCAGTTGGACTGGGGTTGGAAAAGGCGGAGGTGTCGTGTATGTTTCCAGAACAGGATTGTTATACTTAAACACTGAAGTGATCAAAGAACAGAAATGCAGCGTTCCAATGAAATAATCAGTTACATTTTAAATGTTTACCTGATAAAAATGTACACATTGTAATACAACAATTAAAACACATTAGAAACTACAGTGTAGCTGGTGTTATTATTAATCACAGCAGTGTCACAAGCCTGTATTCTTTCTGATGTCCAGCAGGTGGCGACTTCTCTGGCTACAAAAAGAATCGAGACTGATGAGAAAATTAACCTTCTAACTTCATTTATGACCTCAATAAACACGTTCTTTATGATTTTATCAGCTCAAATGCTAGTTTCAAGCTTGATTTAGTGCAGCATGATATTTGTGTTTTTAAATCTTTGCTCCATTTAGAGTAAAAATATCTCAGATCCAATCTTCACTCTTGAACTGAGCGACATCATGTCCATCATTCATATACAGTCTATGCTTATCGTAGACACTGCTACCAGCACATAGCAAGCAGCCAAAACTTTAAAAGCACTGATGGGTGCATGGAACCATCTTAATCGGTTTGTTACGATGTTGTGGGTTTTTGTGTTTTGCGTTGTTTGTTCCTGGTTTCTGGGAGTCCTGGCTTCATCAGCACTTTGACACATAAACCTCCTGCCAACATGTTCACAGGCCCCACGCCTCGACTACCAGGGCCCAAAATATCCACTGCCCAATATCTGGGGCCTATCTTTTGGATAAAACTTCCTGTGAAACATGCTGTGTGAAGCACCATGGGTGGTAACCCTCACCCCAAACCTGCTCTAACACTGGATTTTGAAAAATAAAAAATATGAAGAGTTATTGATGTATGTCAGTTGGAATCATTATTTTCTTTGTTCCCGGATTGCCAAGACTTAACAAAAATAGAACTTGCATATTCTAATGAAATGAAATCTAGGGTTCGGGTCACCGATGAAAAGCTCAGAGGGTTAAAGAAAGCGAAAACAGCAGGAAGGCTGCGCACTCGTCAGACCGTGTTTCACTTACATTTACAACATTTATAATAAAAAGTACTGTAAGACTGAGCCCAAGTAGACTCAATTTTTCTTAACAAAAGTTTGATAACACAGCAGCAGTAAAGACGATGCTCTGGGTCAGCATCAGAGCACAGGCGCTGGACGGACAACCAACTTTAACACATTTGGCTTTTCAATAAAAAACAAAATAAACAAAAGCAAAAAAAGTGCAACTCTACCTCCACTCACACAAAACAGAGGTTATTGACTAAAATGCACAGCAAGACCTGTTAAATTTGCATTTTTAAAGAGGCTTTAAACAAGCTGCCCCATCACGAACCGTTTTGCATAATTACAGCCATTCACAAAGTATGATCATAAAGAAATGTAGCCACAATCACAGAAAAATATCTTAGATTGCAGAAACATATCAGGAGACAAATGGAAGAGACTTTTTCTCGAGGTGCAGAAGTGGATCAATGAGAGTGCCACATGTGGGGACAGTGGGCTGTGAGCGCAGATTATTTTTAACACGTTTCCATTTGTTTCACAGTTTCCGAGTGACGCCACGTCTTTGCAACAACAGCATAGACAAAAGTACTGGGCCACCTACACCTTACACCTACAGGAGCTGCTCGGCCACGAAAGCCGTGACGTGCCGTCGATGCCAGAGGAGGTCTGCAGCTCTGCAGTCAGTGGAGAACGGGCCACGTTTAGTCTCTATGTGCCTCAGCACTCAGTGACCCCCGCTCTGTACTTTATGTGGTCTGATGTGGCTGAGCTGCTAACCCTTAACGCTTTCACTTTGCAATATGACTTTGAGGAAACAAAAAAGCCCAAACTGACTTGTTACAACAACGACATCCACAACACAAAGCTGCTGAATTCAAAACAAATGAAAACGAAAGCTGGCTGCTCGTTTAACAACTGAGATGATGTTAGCTTTGTGACATGGTGTTACGCCAACAGGCCGGTACAGGTGAATCCTGCCCCTATGATAACTCCAGCCCCCCCGCAACCCTGAAAAGGTTAAGTGGAAGAGGATGGATGGATGGATGGATGGATGGATACGGTGCTGGAAGCAGCAATTAGAAGATAGGTACACTGTGCTCACAACAATGGGTGTGGTCAGCAACAATACTGGCAGGCTGTGGCATTTAACAAATGGTCAGTTGGTACTAAAGGGTCCGAAGTGTGCCAAAAATGGCATTACACCACCTGCAGCCTGAACCTATGAGGCTGGATGGATCCCTGCTCTCATGTTGTTTACGTCAAAGTTCTGATCCTGCCATCCACCATAGTCTTCTATGCTACAATTTTGGTGAATTGTTTGTTCATTTCTGCCTCAGTTTCCTGCTCTTGGCTGACCAGAGTGGCACACGGTGTGGTCTTTTCCTGCTGTAGCCATCTGCTTCGAGGTTCAGCGTGTATGGGCAGAGATGCTCTTCCACATACTTTGAGTTTTTGTTGCCTTCCTATCAGCATGAAACAGTCTGGCTCTTCTCCTCTGACCTCTGGTATCAACAAGGCATTTTTGACCAGAGAGCTGACAGTCACTGGATATTTTTTTGTTATTTCGGACCATTTTCTGTTAACTGTAGAGATCAGGCACCAACAACCATGCCTCATTTAAAGTCACTTAAATCATCTTTTTTCCTCATCCTGATTGTCGGTTTGAACTTCAGCAGGTCACCTTGACCATGTCTACATGCCTAAATGCATTGAGTTGCTGCCATGTGCATGCCTGCTTAGATATTTGCATTAAGGAGCCTTTGAATTGGTGTATCTAATAAAGTGGCTGGCGAGTGTACCTGTTATTCTGCGCCACTGTGACAAAATTAAACAGGTTGCACACCTTTGAATAAAAAGTTGCAAATGGGTGACTGCATAACGAGCTTTAGTGCTCCATGATGCAACAGAAGATGGGTACAGAGTTACAGCAAAGAAATAAATACATAATAATCAAGTTGTTGCCTTCTGACCAAATGTAGAAAATAGAGCACATAACTGAATATATGAACCAGGAGAATTTTTTTTTCTCACATCTTAATCCAGCGCTGTACGTTTCCCGCAGCCTGCAGTGAAAATCTGTTGAATTGACATGTTAATCACAATACTCAAGGCAGACTGTCGGGAACACCTCTGGAAGGATACATCATAATAATATGAGTTTAGCAGCTGCTAAAAATATCTCTGCCATCTACAACCAGAGTAAACTCTCATGTCTGCTTAGTTCCACTGCCTGAGTCTATTTTGGAGAGCTTTACAGGCTTAAGAACTGACTCTGCATTACCAGAGGAGCTTCACGGATTCATTTAAAATGTCAGATGCGCTATTCTGCCCCCGGGCATCCATAATCCCACAGCTGTACCTGGAGGGCCCCACACAAATGCCCACGATAAGCCTGCACCATAGCCTAACCTAACTTAGAGGAAATGTGATCTCCACCCTACCTCCAGATGCACTCCACGGCAGGTGTGGAAGGTTAAACAAGGTCCTTACCATGCCTTTTTTGGAATCCGCTTGCCCTCCCATCCGTGCAGCTTTCTGGCCTTTCATGACCTGGGGAGTCAAAAGAAGGTGAAGCACCAGACGAGCTCACATCAGTGTCTGAGTGCATATTGTGCAGGAGGCAGGTCATGCAGAAGTAAAATAACCTCTCAGGTGTGCAGAGTAAACAGAAAGAAGGAGGGTCACAATGAACACAATCAATTAAAACATCCCAAACAAGAACTGTTCAGGCTGAATGGGCTAAATCCTGCAGGCTTTTCATTGTTTTCTTTAGGGAACACACTATTACAACTACTGACCTGGGCGGCTCTCAAACAATGTGAACAAGAATGCAAAGTATTTCAGTCCTAACAACAGGGAGCAGTGAATAGGGTAACCTTGAGTTTCTCCAAAGCTCATAAGCCCGTGAAACGTCCATAACGCAACTTATGGTATGGTGACATAAGAAATCATCCCACTTTTCCTCCTACATACCAAGAACAGGTGCTTACTGCCTGTAAGAATGGAAAGATGGATGGGTGATGCCTGCAGACCATCTGCACTCACATGGCAGATTTGTGACGTGATACATTTTGTAGTCAGGGGTGACAATGTAGGTGAGCTTTTCACAGTCCAGAAGCAAACCGCATCGTGCTGTAATAATGCACACCTGCAGCTTAAATCTAAAGCCATGCAGGCAAAATCTGAAATCCCATTCAGCAGCTCCGTGTTGTTTCCTCTGAATGCTGGAGCAGAAACGTGTCTGCTGTCACTGCTGCAGCGGTGACAGCTGAGAGCGATGAGCATCAGCATCGCGCCGAGGCACAGCTGTAATAAGGAGAGGGTGGGGGTGCAATTCTAGAAGATTCTGCAGATTCATACGAGTGGACCCCATTTCACTGCTTTATTGTGGGAACTGAGACTAAGCTAGGTGGTTAGCCTTCCCTACTAATGCCACAACCTGCACACTGTAGTGGGGACTAAAGGTTATAGGGTGAGTTTTTTTGGTTTTTTTTGGCCCAACACTTAAGTACTACTGCTTGCACAGTACGTGGATATCTGTGGACATGTTGGCTTTGCTTGACGCTGCATGCTAATAATATTTCATAGGTGTCATTCTCTTTAGCTACAAGCTATGCAGCTAGCTAGCTGTCGACCGGCTAGTTGTTTGGAGCAAACGAGCTTATGAACCACGCGAACTACAAGAAATGTCAACTATCATAGCGTTAGGACGGTCTCAGCCACACTTAAGTGTCAGCTCACGAAAATAAATTATGCCCTAGGCCGACCTTTGTCGCAGAATAGCTAACAGCAAGAGATTTAGCTGGCTAGCTAAGTTACAGCTAGTTTATAGGATGAAGCCTAACGCTCTTCACCTACCATCAAATCCACATTTCCATAATCACACAGCCCTGTCATTGATACCACTTATTTATTCATTTGCTAGTGTGAAATTGCTTCAAATATATATCCGCTAATCTCTCGAAGCACTAAGTTAGCTTCGAGCCAACACTGATGCTAGCGGGCGTTAGCCTGCCTTGTTGCTTGAATCACCATTAGCATCTCTTTGTTTTCTCTGCTTGAACCTCCGTGTCACATCTAATCACTGGGATATATAGTTATATGTTGCTGTCCTCTTCTAAAATGTGTTTATTGCAGATCCAATGACTGGAACAGAGTGATTCATCCTCCTCACTGCAGAAATGTCAAGTAAGAGCCAGTTAGCTGTGCTTCAGCTCTTTGAAGGTTATGGTGTTTGAATGCATCAGATCTGCTTCAGGTTGCGAATGAGAAGTGAGATGACCACAGGACTGCCAGTGTAACAGATAACTGCAGAGTCTGCTTTGGGTTACTATAGATAACAAACTGTTTTTGGAAGTTGGAGGATTGGATTGGACTGACTCTCATTTATTATTATTTTTTTCCCCCATAACAGAGAGACCATCCTATGCTCCTCCACCTCCCCCTGCCCCTACAACTGTAAGTATTCTCAAGTACATCCGCACCCATAGGTTTAAAATCTGCTTTATACCCCATAGCCAGTCAGCCTTTTGGTGTTTGAGGTCCCATAAGATGGAGACTTTTGTTCCCAGGATTTTTTTTAATGAAGCGCTGGTGGAAATCAGAACATATCAGAAATAAACACTGGGAAAGCTTCTCGGGCAGGTTTGTGGTGGTGGGTTGAATATAGAGCAGACTTGCATGTTGCATATTTCTTCAGGGTCTTCTAGTTGTTCAGCTGCAGTGACAAGTATAAAACGTACATTTTATTTTCTAGGACTTAGCCAAAATAACTGATGGTATGCAAACATATTTTTATGCATCTAAATGCAATGTAATGGCATCTTTGTGTTACACCCATAGGAAGTTTATTACTGATTCTGCCTGGACTGTGATTGGATCTCAGTAATCAAATTATAGTTGGAGCAGATCGGGAGTGTATTCAAGATGGTCTTTAATGGAGCTGCACAGGCTAAAGGGAGAGCCTCTGAGCAAATCAGAAGTACAGAAGTACTATATATAGGAGTAAAAGTTCTCCTGCAGAGTCAGAGTGCTGATATAGTAAAGTCAGTGACACACTGTGTGATGTTTGATGGGTCTTGCTTGAACTGTATGGATCTATTGTGTGAATTTGCTAGGTGACGTCATTCTTGAGTTATGGCCAAAGTTACAGTTTTTGTGGAACAGACGCCGCCGATGCCAAGGCTACGACAACAGCTTGAGTTTTTCTTCAAAACACTCGAGCTAATAGTGGAGCTGAAGTAGAAAGCAACATGACAAAAACACACCTCGCACCCCAGACACGCCCTTGCTGCATTTTCTCTCCTAGTTTAAACCCTCATCCACTGTGTTTTAGGTCTGGATCAGCAGAAACTTTGAGAAGCAGTGATGCAGATACCCACATTCACATCCTGATTGGGTCTTTTCAGTCACATAAATAAAACCAAATATTAGTGCTAGGCTCGTATATTTTTTATGAATACATCATCTTTTTTCTTTTTGACAAAAACTCCTTTCCCGTTTCCATGGCTCCTCCTGGCACTGCTCCGATGTCCTTGTGTGCCACTTTCAGCAACAGTTAAATGTTATTTTAATGTGCCAGAATTAAATTATACTTGCACTTTGCACAGTTTAGCCTGGCTTGCTACTTAATGTCAGTTTTTTATATAGAATAATCTCAAAATATGGCTTCTTGATCGTGGAAACGAAGGTGATGGAGCACACGGGGTCCTGGTGGGGGGGTCTTCCTTCCTTCCTGTGTTTCGGTTACAGTAAGGATTTTTTTTTTTTTGCTGACATCAGCTCTGTTTTAGTCATGATGGCGGACACAGATGATGTTTCCCACTGTGGCAGGGATTCACACAAATTTTGCTTCAAGAGTAATATTCATACTATTTCTTTTGAGAGGACCCTGTAAAATATGATCTGTTGCTGTGAATCCTTCGTTTCTTTTATATTGCTAGTGTTAGTTTTGAGTCCATTGGTGCTTGGTGGGGGACTCCGAAGCTATGCGTAGATCGAGGTAGATGTGGAACAGGACCAGGATCAACAGTGAAAGTCTGGTTCTGATTTCTTTGCACTTAGATGGTCTCGTATAATTTACATTTAGATTATTGTTAAAGTAGTATTAATCACTTTGGGAAGCAGACACATTTTATTCCCACTGGGAATAAAAAAAAATTTAGCAGAGGGAAGATTATGGAGACCAGAGGGGAGGAAGCCTCCCCGAAATTAAATCCAGGATGTAGGCTGGTGTGGCACCAGGTGTGATCTAATTAAGCCTTGTTAAGCCAATGTTGTTTGACGTTTAGTGCAGTTTATGCTACATTTTATTCACTCTCACAGACTGATGTGCTGATACACCACTGCTTCTGAAAAGATCGTTTTCCTATAGCCCCAGCATGAATGCAAGTTTCTTTATTTTGCATTTTCCCAGCTTCTTTCATTGGTTTCTTTTATTTTATTTTTTGCTGTCTCGGGCTTTCCCCTCTTCTTCTTTTCTGTCATTTCTCATTCGTGTTTCTGTCTCATTTGTTTTCCATCAGCAAATGCCCAACACCACCGGGTTTGTGGGGTACAACCCATACAGCCATCTGGCCTACAACAACTACAGACTGGGAGGGAGCCAGAGCAGCAACAGTCGGGTAACGGTATGGATATTAACATAGGAGAAAAATAAGCGACTGAAAGTATAAGACAGACCAGAACAGTTTGCTTCCAAAAAAAGCTTTGAAGACACTGCAGAAGAAGCCTTTGCAAGCATTAAGACTGACCTTTGCTCTGTTCAGAGTAAATTAGACTAGACATATTTTTGCATTTCTACTCTAGAAATTCGTTCCATTACTGAGACTGAATAAGAAATGATGCATATCGTCCCAAACTCCCTCTGCTGCCTCCATCATAGTGCAGGCCGGCTAAGAGTCCATCTGTGTCTATTCGAATCCCACCTGCCTTTCAAAGTCTGCATTTCTGACAGCCATGTTAAGTAACCCATGCCATCATGTTGCCATGGCATTAAAGATTTTGCTGCTCGGCATGGCTCTGGCTGCTGAGCAGTAATTTAGTTGCTGCATGCAAGCTGTGGTTGGCTGACTCTGATAATGGCATTATGTCTCGCAGTGGGCAAATCTCAGCTTAAGTGAGTTTTTTTTTCTTTCTATTTATTTTTTCTCCACAGTCAGCACTGTTGTAGTGCCCTCCATGGGGTTTCTTCTTCTGGTTTATAGCCTCAGACTGTCATTAATGAAATCAACTTAACTGATAAGAATTTTTTTTTGTGCATCTTGCATCGCGATCACCTGCTTGTAGCTTCACAAGCTTGAGCCTAGCTTAGCTTTAGTGTTTGAGTGGATGGCACGTCTATCCAGAGTAGCCATGCCTCAAGGTGACTCTTCTCCCTTTCTTTACCAGAATTCCTCCGGAATAAATATCCCAAAGCCACCCAAGCCTCCTGATAAACCACTGATGCCGTATATGAGATACAGTCGCAAGGTAAGTACAATGTTTAACTGCTGCCTTTTGCATCATCATGTGCTCAGCTGGAAGAGAGGGATGCTTTGATTTTAAGATAATCCTAAAGCTCAGAGTAAGATGCACATTTTGTCTTGGTAGTTTATCAAGGTAGGTTGAAGCCAGATTAAGCTAGGAATTAGCTAGGACTGTCCACATCGCATAGTGGGATTTATCATCTTGGAAATGCAGCTTAAAGCACACGGCCTCCTCTGGTTTGTGACCTCTCTGCAAAGAGATAACCACCTATAGCCCCTCCAACCCAACCCAACCCCACACCCATGTCTGGTTCTCATCACCAGGTTTGGGATCAAGTAAAAGCCTCCAATCCTGATCTGAAGCTATGGGAAATTGGGAAGATAATCGGTGGCATGTGGAGGGACCTCACTGATGAGGAGAAACAGGATTATTTGAATGACTACGAAGCAGAGAAGGTTGGTTGTTTTACAAGGGGTGTTATGGGGTTTTTCTGATGGGCGACCAGTTGATGTGTCCCCACTAGCTGTGGGTCCCTCCAGTCATCATTCCTTCCTGAGTAAACTCCTTTCCTCACCTTGTCCTAGACGATAGAAACAAGGGTCCACATTGCTGTGTCTGCTTGCCTCCTCTGTTTCCTCGTCATTCCTGTCATCTTTTCCACTGTAGATTGAGTATAATGAGAGCATGAAGGCCTATCACAACTCGCCGGCCTACCTGGCCTATGTGAATGCAAAAAGCCGGGCTGAGGCAGCTCTGGAAGAGGAGAGTCGCCAGAGGCAGTCCAGGCTGGATAAGGACGAGCCGTACATGAGTATTCAGCCGGCAGAGGATCCAGATGGTAAGGCCCCCTCAGCTAAACACTTTGTCTACCAAGGTTTAGAACACTGCCACAGAGCTGTAATTATTGTAGCACGACCACACAGCGCTGCCAGTCCACAAACCCAGAGAATGTGTTATCTTTCCCCCCTCCTCCTATAGCGCTACAACCATTAACATCTTTGATAATGGTACCTTTGAAACGCCATTTCTGCTTTCAAGCTTCCAGCATGAGACCAAAATTTGCCTTTGTTTTGCACACATGTTTACATTTTGTAGGTATTCTTGGCAATGGTTAAGACATAATTGCAAAATTTACATTCTTTGCTCTGTTGTTATAAAGCCTGACTGATACACACACACACACCATGTTAGACACAGAAGCCAGAAGAAGACGTTTGAGTTACACCCACCTCAAGGAAATGATGCTTGTCTGGGGTCTGGCTGGGTTAAAGTAGACGATAATGATGCACAGGAAAACTAGAGATAAAAAAATACTTGTACACACACACACACACAAATGCAATAATTGGTTTGTTGCAGTGTTTAGTTGCTGTTGACTGAAAGCAAAAGGATTCTGTGTTGTGTCTGAAGTGCAGCCTTTCAGAAATATTGCATTAAATGCTTCGGAAGTACAGATTTTTATATTCAGTCCTCCATTTTTAGATACTTAAAAGTAATTGAACAGAACATAATTTTAAAACTTTGAGATGTTGTTATAGCAACCTTTGGGTTGCTGCTTCTTGGGTGTCTCTGATTTTGTTTTGTCTTCAGTAACTAGAAAAAATGACTTGACTTGGTCAATGAAGTTTATCCCATTTCCGTTCCTGAGAAACTGTGTTGACAGAGTAAAATGAATTTCTCTTTTTTTATGACAGGATGAATATGTGGAGGCTCTGAGTAGACTGCATCTCACAGTGACCAGGGCTTACAAAGTAAACCCAAGTATCAGCTTCGAGGTGTTCATTCACAAAGTAGATGGCTTGTCTGATGACCACAAGATTGAGAAGCAGAGGGACATCCACAAACGAACCAACACCGACCTAACAGATGCAGGCCTGGAGCAGATACATCTAAGGTTCTCCTTCACCTGAAGCTCTTAAAGGCTTTTTGATTTCGCGGTTTGCACAGATACAAATACTTCTCCAGAGTTTCTGAAGATTTTTCACAACTTTTCTTTGGATATTGGCTGCTTTTTCACTCTGTTTCAGTTCAGCACCCAAACAAATTCAGGCTTTCATAAATTTAAATATTTTTTAATTTGTTAAACCACTTAATGTCATTAAATCATTCAAGCATAAAAAGGCCCCAAATTTAAGAGCTGAACCGGCGTTCACCAGCTCACCGGTATCAACATGACTGATGACTTTGCAGAAAAATTATTTAAAAGAGTATCTTTAGGCACTTATTTATAAAAAACATAATTCTTTAGCCAAATCTACACACAGTTTGATAGGAATAAAATATTATTTTTGGACCAACAAGATGATTCCCAAAGAGCCAGACATTTGGCATATGTTGGCATTGTGTGCAGTGCAAATTTAAGAAACTGAATAAGTGCCCTAAAAACATCGACAGCAGGTGAAATTGATCTGAATGTCATATCCTAAAAAAATCAAAGACCTGACATGGGATCTGAGAGATGCATTTGGCTTCAGTTAATCCAGCTACAGTTCACCGAAGCCTCATTAGAAACGCTCTAAATGGACGTGTGGCTGTCAAGAAGGCACATTTTAAATTTGTAATTCCAAATTTAAACTCTTTGGCTCACAATGTTGTCGGTGTGTAGAGAGGAGGTCAGCAGAGAGCTTCAACAGTCAGCGTCTACAGCCATCTGTAAAACACGGCGGATGCGCCGTCACGGTTTGAGGCTGCATTTTAGTCGGTGCTGTTAGGAATCTTATCAAAAGCAATAAAAGCAGCTGATTGAAGACATGTTTGTTTTTCAGCAAACACACAAAAGACAGCCGACATCCAAAGAAGGAATCTGGAATGT
This sequence comes from Bujurquina vittata, assembly GCA_015106715.1. Lineage (NCBI taxonomy): Eukaryota > Metazoa > Chordata > Actinopteri > Cichliformes > Cichlidae > Bujurquina > Bujurquina vittata. Next base: position 7,027 of record VUQK01010156.1, on the reverse strand, counting down.
CCTTCAGGCGCCTGCAGAACTACTGATAATTAATTTTCAAAAAATTGTGAGAGATGCTTAGCATTCATTATCTGAAAAATCTAATTAAAAAAGCTCCAAATACATCCTATTTGTTTTTAAGTAGAAGACTGAAAGTATTTTTTTAAGAACAACATATTTCTTTATCATCCTTATATTTAAGGTGCTTTAAATGTGGTTTTAGAATCGTTTTTTCAGATGCTGCACTTTGACTACTAAGATGATTAGAATTATGTAATTATAAGTATGCACACTAGTAAAAATAATTAGAAAAGAATCCCGATGTGAAGAAGTCCTTTTGTGAAACCAATTCTGATTCAGATTCGTCTCTCTGACCCCTGCAGCTTTTATTTAACCAGTATATATGACCACTCGATATTTGAAGCGTTCAGCAAAGTGGTCCAGAAGCTCATCCCACAGCTGCCGACGCTGGAAAACCTTCTAAACATCTTCATATCTGTGAGTAATGTAGTGCTGTGGCATGCCGTCAGGCTGATGGTGTCATTGAAAAAGCAGCATGTACCGTATCTGTAAACTGAGGAATAGGTCAACTCTATACAAACCTCCTAGCACGAGTCTTTTCTTGTGTCACTTGGAATGGGCATGTAACCATACACTTTCCTGCTTTTCTGTACTTTACAACACAGGCACTAGGTGGTAGTAATATATAACAGATAAAATAATAAACCCAACCATTTGAATGAAATCAAACCACAGAGTCCAAAATGACAAATCCAGTGAAAAACAGCATTCAGCAACCTGTATAAACTACATCTGCTCACTGACTTCATCAGTCACTGTTAACACGCCTTTGATTTCATGCCAATACCAAACGTCTGCTTTTTCCTTCCTCATTGTGACTTCAACTCAGAGTAGCGACATTCAGCAGCTGTCAAAGCCCGAAGAGCTACAGCGAGTACACGTCATTGCATAAAACGTTTGCATACCTCCCTCAGTCTATTGTAGGTGCCCACCTTAGTGCTCATTTTTATTCATTGATGCTTATTTTAGTCTTTGTGTTGTTCACTGTCCTGTAAGAGCTGATCTTTCAGAGTAAACTGCCATATAAATGAGCCAGAAATCACTCCTTGCTGTGTCAGTGGCTATTGTTGAGGTATTCAGCACTCAGTTCTTTCATTCAAGTTAAAACTGAACAGGCACCCTTTGCCTTTAAAAGCAGTTCTTTATTTTCCACCTGTTTTAAACATCTTGGTAAACTTTTCGCTCTTATTCTGTGGCTCCGGGTTCTCTTCTTGTATTTCCAGAGTGAATGATGTAGAGATCAGGGCTCTGCAGGGACCACACCAACTGTATTTATTGAATCTACAGTGCTCGACCATAAGCAAGCACACAAAGCAAACAAATCAAAAACAGAGAAAATGGAAAAGAAAACCCTCCCCTCCCTTTGAGCTTGAACAGTTAAACAGCTTAGTCATCAAACCAGCAGTCAGCCCATCAACAACTTTCATTTGCCATCATATAATTAAGAACGGAGCTAATGGCTCATCGCCCATAACTGAAGCGGAGCAAACGTGCACTAAAGTGCATCTCACTAGCTAGCCAATGGTGGACCAAGCCAATATATTAATAAAGTATGAAATTTTGAGATTAATGGACACGTGAGCACAGTGCTAAGGCACTGCTTTAAGCTGGCTTGTATTGTACAACTATTTCATAACACAACTGCGAGAAGGTTTTTGACGTGTATGGAGTAAATGATTACAGTGCCCACTCTGCTCATCGATGTAAGGGAAAAGCAAGATAAATAAATAAAAATACACCTCCCTCATGTGCATTTAGAAATAAAGTTATGTCCTCAGCCCGCCCATGGCTTGTACCAGTCAGTTGTGCAGTGAAGCCAAGTATCAGGTTAGACTGATGGACCTCCATGAATACACATGTATTCATTTGTGTTTCATGCGTTCCCCAGCTGTTTCCTTTCCCCAATCACCTCCTGTATGTATTTAGGGTCTCAGTTTTCTTCTGTTCCTTGTCGTGTCCTCCCTCATGATAGTGTGTTTTCCTGTTCCAAGTTCACTGTGTTCCAGTTGGATAATTTGCTCTTGTAAAAGCTCACCATGTTTCTGTGCATTTTGGTGAGGAACAGCAATAAATCTGCATGATAAGAATTTACACTTCACCTCTGGAGCCTTGCGTTTGGGTCCACATTGCTGATTATGAGAAGTGCATCACAAAAAATATGAAAATGGTTAGCATTTGAGTATCTGTAACGGTTGAAGTAACAATTCTGGCCCATGAGACAATTTTTGGACTGCCTGTCTATATGTGATTTAAGCTTTAAAGCAGGAATTATCTCACTGGTTATGTTACTATATAATTCGATTAATTCAATTCAGTACAATCTTGTGAGTAATATAGAAGCATTCCAGCAGCTAGCAGTTCAAACAATAAAGATGATCAGATGAAATGATCTGTTTAATGCTGTCGTAATTTTAATTTTCTTCTTTTCATCGATTTGTTTTAGCTCACTTTTAGCTCCTGTTCCTCTTCTGTTTTTCTCTGATTTCAGAACTCAGGTATTGAAAAAGCCTTCTTGTTTGACGTGGTCAGCAAGATTTACATCGCTACAGACAGCAGCCCAGTAGATATGCAGACTTATGAACTGTGTTGTGATATGATTGACGTGGTCATTGACATCTCCTGCATCTATGGGTAAGTCAGCAGAGCTTCTCAACAAACCTTGATACCAACAGGCATGATACTTTGTAGCTATCAGGACAGTTACAGTTACTCGTACAGTGTCCCTAAGTTAGCCAACTATCAGAATTGCGGGAAGGTGTCCTGAAGAAAGGGGTGCCTAAGAAGTACAACAGGCCGTCCATACCTGAGGCCTTAGATTCACACCCTTGGCTAATCTTCTCGCTCTTGGTGGAGGTGGACACAGTTTCTTTCACTCTCCCAACTCATTCCTATCGGCCCTGCTTTGCTGCTTTTCTGTGCTTTGAGAGCCTCTCTCTACACATCATCCGAACTGGAAATTAAAACTATGGATTTGGTCTCAATGCCATTGATGAGATTTTCTCCACGAGGAGCTCAAGTTAAGGAGTACCCTCCTGTCTCCGGCTGGCTGTATCATGGATTCATGGGGAGACTGGAAAATGATGTGCTTGATGGCCCTGTCCATCGAGGAAGACGTGTACATATCCGGCCTATGGATAACAGGATCTCTCCTGATTGGTCTTGGGGATACCTGTTCTGTCGTGTAAAATCTGGGCAGCCTTTGTGGCTTAGGTAAACTGCTTGCTCAGTACTTGAGGGCTTGTGCAGAGCAGTACAAACACTGACTCAGTCAGGTACTGAGGTAATAGCGTGCCTTGAGGCTCGCAGGCCAGCTTCGGCCATCCTCTAAGGCAAAATGAATCTTGGTGAAGTGTATGTTTGGCACAACAAGGAAGGAGCCAAGACAATTTGAATGATTGGAGATGTCATTCAGAGACTGAAGTGAGACTCTAATGCTATTGGAAATTAATAAGTGAGAGCCTGTATCAAAACATCTTGTTTTATCTGGAATTTGGCTCCATGTCTGGCCTTGGTCCAGCTGGTATCTCATCTTCTCCAGGATGTTGCATAAATAGATGCTCTATTCCCCTGTGACCTGTGTGAACTGGTATCCTGGCGACCAAGGATGACTATTCCACCCCATTATGAACATTATTGTGAACTGCTACCTGAGGGGGGAGCTGGTTGGCCTCCACAGTACCCTGGACTCACTCGCCTCCCCTGGCACATCCCCTCTCCTTCCCACCGGAGTGTTCACATGGAGTTTACGTGCTTTTGCTTACAGAGGGTTTTGTAACCTTATACTGTGTATGTATATGATACAAAGTATGAGATGATTTTTTCCCCTCATCCATCTCCATGTGTTTTCTGTTGTTTTCCATCTTGTAAGGCAGCTCCTCTAGAGGGCAGCATGGCTGCAGTCACAGATCTCCCCATGTTTTGTTGATTGCTTGTATTGTCTTTGGATAGGAGCTCTTTAATTTCCCTGACGGAACTCTCCCAAAGGGATTAATAAAGTTTATTCTAATAAAATTTAATCTAACTGCCTAAACAAGTATATCATAGAATACCAGGAGAGTAAACCCGATGTCTCCACTGAACCATCCAAGCTGTACTTTCAGTGGCAGGAGAACGATATGAGAATAGCAGCCCCCCCCAAGGATGGAGACGGAGCATTACTGGAAGAGCATATGGGTGAAAGACCCAACACACAACACCAATGCTCAGTGGCTCAGAGGTGTATTCAGATGGTAACAAAGAAAGGGAAAGTGGTCAAGGCTGAGTGGATTGCACTACCAGAAGGCAACATTGCAGACAATGAAGACAGCTACAAGTACCATGGAATCCTACAGGCCAATGGTAACCATGAAGAGGCCGCTAGGAAAGCTGCAACCTCTACCTGCAGAGAGTAAGGTAAGTCGTAAGGAGTAAGCTGAATGGGAAGAACAAGATCTAGGCTATCAACACCTACGCCCTTCCAGTTGTCAGATACCCTGCTGGGATTATAAGATGGCCAAAGGAGGACATAGAAGCCACTGATAAATGAATCAACGAAGATCCATGAGTATATCAGGAAGATGGCCACAAAGGATCAGGTGCTTAGTGAGTACCTCGGGCAAGAAACCCGAGGAAGAAGAGGAGCAATATTAGGACCCATCATTGAAGGACAGGCCTCTGCACAGCATGTACCACCAGCAGATAGAAGTGGCTGACATAGAAAAATCCTACGAATGGCTGACAGACAGCAGAGGCCTAAGGCCAGCTAAGCGATATACTATCTCTCATGGGCCCTGGGTCTGCCCCAGGGCCTCCTCGCGGTAGGACATGCCTGGAATATCTCACCCAAAAGGCACCCAGGAGGCATCCTAGTCAGATACCGGAAAACTGGCTCTTTTTGATGTAATATTAACAACTATTTGTGATTTTAATGTTGATCAAAATGATAATCATTTTGGCCATAATCATGTAGCCCTCCTTGCTGAAATAGTAGGCTTGCAGCAGGTGGCGCTAGATGCCAATGATTTCAAGAAATGAAAGCTCTACTCGGTTCACAGTAAGCTCCTCTTGAATTTTAGCACCTTGATGCTCTGTGAGCAGTAGCAAGAGGGAGGTTGAGGATTAGAAAGTATCGGAGCCACAACCCAGGCTGAAATAAAAAAAATTTAACCTGAATCAGAATGAATTTATTTACCGTTCATAATAAAGAAAGTATCAACAAGTTTCACAGTGTTCGCACGTTGGTTTAATCTATTCTGCAGCTCAGACGTGCTCAACTCTAAAGATTCTTTGTCAGTAAAATTGCTGCTTTTGTCAAAGAGAGAATTGCAGAGTAACTCTTTGTCTCATTAACAGAAGGAATTAACACGCTGGATAAAACAGTATTATAGACCTCAGTGTGCCAAAGTCCTCCTGCAAGTCGTCTTGATTAACAAATAGTCGCCTTGTTTTTGACTCACCCACCTTAACTGTGATATCTGAAAGAGGAATATGACAAAAAGATTCCATTGGCTTCTTCTTCAGGGTAGGCTGTTTAGTCTCCAAGTGTTGAAGTAATTCTGAAGACTTCATAGTATCATTTGCTAGCTTCTTTCTATACTCCATCCATGAGTGATTTGGAACATTAGCATTCCCAGAAGCAATGAGATCACATTTATGTAGCTGCTGTCATAATCACAGGTGAATTTAAATTTCTTCTTCTCAGTCTCCCCGTTACCTTCAGTGCCCGTGAGTCTTTTTCATCAGTGTCAGTCAAAAACGTTAATTTGTTTGTTTCTTAATTTTCTCATTCATGTTTCCTTTCACTGTGAGGTTCCAGCTAGTGGGTGACAGTACTCCAGCTCAGTACCTCGCTCAGCAGTCACGAGGTACTGAGCTGAAGTACTGTCACACCGCGCTGAGAATTTCAGTACCAGTCTGTGGCCTGGGGTGGAGATTAAGAAGGAAAGGGTTTCTTAATCTACAGCACCAGTCAAAGGTTTGGACACACTTCCTGTTTATCTTATAATAGTGTTTTATGGCATTTGCCTAAATCTCAGATCTCTCGCTGCCTTTTTTCCTGCACTCCAAGGTTTCTCCATATATTTTTCCTCCCGTCATTTTGCTGCAGGTTGTTCCTATTTTATTTCAATTCTTTTTCTGAACTGGATTTAGATGTTTTGACGCGACCTAATGTGGCCATCTCCCTGTTCAGTGCAAAGCACGGCCTTCTTTTATCCCCCAGAATGTACCAAAATGAATAAACAAATAATTTCCTGTTAATGTTGGTCGTGTTGCTTGCAGTTTTGGTATTTTGGCACCCTGAGGACGGCCTTTTTCACTTGCATTAAGATATCCTTTGATCACCAGCTGAAACGGCTTCATTTGCAACGCTTTATGTGTTTAATGCTCCTGTATTGATACACTTACTTTGCATTCTCTCTTCTTTCTGCGGTCAACATCTGAGTCGGTATCGCAGTTCAGAATGAGTGATGGGGAACATGTGACTAAAGACATTCCTCAGTTCATTTCCAGGAAATACTCTGCATTAAAAACATGGAGCAAAAATGAACTCCTCCTGTGTGGCAGCTTGTTATGAGCTTGCCAAGCTTATGGGTTCAAATAATTTTCTTCAACAAACTAAGTCTGCTCTGTTGTTGATGACGAGTGTTCTCTCTACACACAATGAAATTACACAAAATTTACATTAGCTGTGCTTTAGCAGGCTCTAAACTACACATCACTACAGCAGCTCACAGCTTGCTAATACAGTGACAATAAAACATCTAATTAAATATTAGATTTTTTTTAGTTGCTTTGGCATATGTTGCATCGTTTCCTAATCATATTTCTGCTTTATGGTGTGTTTGTTGGTAGCAGTGCCGCAGGTACACGTCAGAGTAATTCATAATTAATAGGAGCTCAGCTTGGTGCCGTCTGTTTGCCCTTGTGAAGTGTGGATTAGTGCCTGATGCGTGTAAAAATAATTCCCACAGACACTGTTACAGTTCTT
>VUQK01010154.1:40037-50789 GCA_015106715.1 Bujurquina vittata | reverse complement strand
AAATGTATCCCACCCACTAACAGGTGCCATGCTGAAGAGATAACCAGTGTTATTGTCATAATGTTATGTCTAATTGGTGTTCATCTTGCTTTTAAAGAAGAGAAATATGACTCTTGCAATTAAATTATCATAATCAATAATTTTTTTTTCAATGTCAGAAAAGTGTTTATAATAATAACAGATGCTGACATCTAAACAAGCTGAAATGCTTATGGGCAGGAAGCTAAGAAGAATAATGTTTCAAGCACTGCCTTATACGAGTCATTGACTGTCTGGCCAATACTTCACACTTGCTCTGAATTCAGCTTTGCAGAGATGCTGCATTTTGATTATTGTGCATTAGCGCAGAAGTTAACAACTCTTTTCTTCAGTCTCTCAAATAATGGATGCTTGGCCTCTGCTCATTCCATTAACTCAAGCATAATTTGATCTCTGAATAAATTTTAATGAACAAAAATTTCCCTGCAAGCAGACAGCTAATTGTAGCATTTGAAAAGCCACAGTATCTTTGTATTACCTAATTGTATGTCAGTGATTGGCCATGATCATTTACGCCACACAGCACCACCAGAAGTCTGTGCCTCTGCCAGCACCCAGTAAAAAGTGGGCTCAATTAAAAGCTCTTCATAAATATTAAACACTATCTATCAGCAAGTTATTCATATAAATGATGTATCCACTTGTAAGCACAGGCGATCAACATCTAAATGTCCTCTGTAAATACAGCTCAGTCATGGAATCCCTACTCTGTTCTAATTCCAGAGCCAGCCAGTTTTAAACAGGCCCTGTGCCAAGGCAGCACTTCGCCATGCTAGCTAACAGAGAGGTGGTAGTACTAATGTTTGGCTCATGTTCATACGGTAAGTGATCAGTTTCATCAAAGCAGGGAAACCCTGCACAGGGCTGATTCATCTGTCACCATAGCGAAGGAGACCTGCTGAAAGAGAGAGAAAGCTTGGAAAGAAAAACAAGACTGGTGAATTTCTTCATTGTTACAATAAAGTGTGTGATATTTCACAATGGAAACTGGTGATAATAGAGGACGGTAATAATCAGGCTACCTGCAAATACAGTAATAAATAGTTGGCTGATTTCCCAGTTCTCCACAAGACAGTTAAAGTGTAAATGTCAAATGACTAAATATGAAAAAATCTTAGATGATACTTTGAAAAAAGGAAATAAACACCAGAAAATAAAATGCACCATTTAAACCTTAACCTTAATTATTAATTGATTTAAATTCAAACTCCTCACGTTTTAATTAAATTAAATTTCAGACTGTTTTGTACCTTCTCATAGCTGATAAGTCTCAGAGAGAATCCCACAGTGTTGCAGCATGAATAATAGCACATGTCTCTATATTATTAATAAGCTCAGGGCTGAAGTTGGTTAGTAGAAGTCACAGTGACAGATGCTTTCTGGTTGGGTGCCAAAAGAAAGGCAAGTGAGAAGTCTCGGAAGTATTTCCAGCAGGGTGTAAAGGAGCCCTGCAGGTCATGTTAGCCCTGTTCAGAAAACCACGGCGAAACACTGAGACGGACTAGGCAAGCTTTACAAAGATAACCTTCCAATCCCAGAATTAACACTTCAGAAGGACATTATAGTGTGTGCTGGTTAGACAGAGAGAATGCAAAGCTGTGGAAGGACAGACACATGGAGGAGAAAGAGAACCAGAAAGTACAAGTCACTGTGGACACTGGAGGAAGAATGTGTAAAAGTTTTCTTTTAAACCTGATACAGTATATTAATAATTAAAGTTATTTTGTATATTAAATGCTCAAATCATTGTTGCCATCTCTATGCAATTTCTAATATGTATTTTAAAATTTCATGGTATTTCAATATACTTGTTAGAATCAACTTGCTGTAAGATCCTTGAGTCAGTGGCCACACAGATCACAAATACAACCGCCACTGTCATTTGATTTGAGTGTTTTCTAATGAGCCAGATGCGTTTCATTCTTGTAAACGATCCTGACAAGTCTACATTGTTTAGTCTGCCTGATTTCGTTTACATGGAAATGCGACAAGTTCAGCATCACTGCTCTCTTTTGATTCAAAGATAAGCTTTTAAAATAACACATTATTGCACTGGGAAAGAAATTGAATTACCAGAGAAAATAGAGAATTTATATGTATGCGTGTGGAAGCAGCTAACGTGTGGCTCAAAATTTTTAGTCTCAAAAGGTATAGACAAACTTGTGATTTTATTTTTACAACTTTGATCCATTTAGAGTTTGTTTTACAAAGCAACTGATAAAAATCAAGAAATCTACACAAACAGCAGTGCCTCCATCTTGTAGTCATACTGCTGCCAGATTCATTTGTGCCTCTGAATGCAGTGCTAATTCCACAGACCCTGTATTTAATTATTCATGCCAAGTACATAACTTTTCAATTAACTAATTGCCAGGCTCTGGAGAGTTCTGCAATACATGGTGCCCCCGGCAGGTCATCAGCCATGGAGGTAAATTCTTCACCCGCATCCTTAATACACATTGACTTTAAGAGAAAATAATTTCATAAATATTTAAGAGAACAAAATGAGCTTTTAAAAGTATACACCCATAGAATGAAGTAAGATCTTCATCAGTCAGAGAGTTTTAGCTTTTGAAGACACACCCACCAACGGCCTGCACACCACCTTGATTAAATTTTTTTTTTAAAAATCCCTGGAATATTAAAAAAATTCAATATGCTGTGTAATTATGAATTCAATCCTATTCTAATTACAGTAGCATTCAGGTCTCACATAAGCACCAGCAGAATGAACTGGAGCTGTGATTGATGAGGAAGTAGCAGACAGCTGTAAGGAACCTGTTTCACTCACTTCCCAAATTCTGCCATGTTCCTCACAATCTAATCTCTCTGACCTGATGACCTGTTCACAGAGATAAGAACTGGGAACAAAAGGGGGTTCCCATGACCAGTGAGCCTGCGGTTCTACAGTGACAGCTAATGCATACTCGTGCATTCTGTAGCTTCTCATCCACAATGACTTGCAACAGTAGCACGTTAAGTCAAACTGTTTTTTTTTAATCTCCATGTTTATGAAACATTACTAACATACCAAACAAGCCATATACAGTATAACTGATAGACCCAACCACGCCAAAAAAACAGGAGGTGATATATGATGCCTAAAATCTGAGGGGTAACCTCCAGAGCTCCAAAAGGGGGTTGATCCCCATAGGCTTCTGTGTTAAAATGTCAAATTTCACAGCAATAAAAAGCATATTAACAGCATGGTACAGAATATGGTTTTGACCTCCGTGGATAGTTTACCGCTTCACAACAACTCTTCATGGGCTGAACTCCCTGAGTTAAGGATGTAGCCTTGCTCACTGACAGGTGTCCCAACACTGGCCGCTGGAGCCAATCGTGCCTGTCAGGCCTCATCCACTATTGTGGGTCATTAAACAGGACCTCTTCATTGTGTTTGTGTGCTATTTGTGCCTTTTGGAGCATTTTTAATAGATTATCTGGTAATATTATGACTTACTGTGTGGTACAGGCCATTCCGGATTTTTTTTGCTTCAGTCTTTGTGAGTGAAATTCTAGTGTTTCATTACTTTGGTACTTTGCACTAATTAGCCGATATGTGTATTTGTGCATTGCCCCTGCAGTCTATGAAAACAGCCTGCTAACCAAACTAGTTAAAGTTAGCTGAAAAATTTGCACTTCACCGTTTCATTCTTACAAGGTCACTTCTTGCTCTGAAAATGGCTAAAACCAACAAAACCATATCACAGTGGTAATGTCTAGCTTTTACAAATTGTAAGTCAAGATGAGTTTTCAGTTATGACTGTCTTTTTGCAATATATAAAGGCTGGTAGTTGTGAAACTATTACAAAAAACCCCAGAAACTCTTCATCTGTTTTTCTGCAACCATTTGAGGCTTCTACATGAGTGAAACCTCACTCAAAACAAAAAAAAACGTGTGCAACATTTCAACCAGAAATGGAACTCAAGGGGAGAGGCTCAGATTTGTGATATTTTAAAGCAAGCTCCTGTTTATTTCATGTCATAAACATCTCAGTGTCCACGGTAACTTTCACCATCTTGTCTTCATTCTCAAACCAATCCTCACTGGAATAACAGCAGACATTATAAACCGCAAAACATATCAGCCTAAAGAAGCTATGCACGGAGCTGTGGACATTCCAGATTGAGCAGATTTGAATTTGGTTTCAGTACGACTGTTTCCTCCTTCAGGCAGGTAAACAATGTAATAGGAAACTGTCACAACTGATTTAAGGGGCACACAGCCAATAGAGGGGGACAATATGACATGTCTCCTCAGATCACAGCTTACTGATGGGAATCTGTTTAGTTGGAGAGTGTGTAAAGAGTAGCAGAGCATGAGCCGGGAGGGAGAAGTGGAGAATGCAGCCAGGGGGGAAAAAAGAAATGATGATGGCAGAAGCGGAGAACAGGACCAAGATGACGAGACGAGAAAGAGCACGAGGAGGAACCAGAGGGGAAAAAAAGGGGAGGTGACAGGGTGAGTGCTGGATGGTGATAATACTGGCTCCTTTCAGACCTTGCACAAGGGTAAGGTGAGACTCCTTCCAAACTGTGCTTTCTGGGCAGTGGCCCAAGCTCGGGGATGCCTGATTGATTTGCCCAGTAAAAGGCCCACTTGTGCAGCTGTGCCATAGCTGATTTCTCCCAACCAGCCTAATGCGGTTCCCACTGCGGAGAAACCACATTAACCAACATGTAGAAAAGGCTGCTGAGATCAAATGAAGGTGACAGCATTTTCCTCGACGGGCAATGTATGCATTATGATTTAGAAATGTTTTTACTATATAAATTTCAGCATAGACTGCATGAATAAGAAATGTTTGACTTTGTATGGAATATGGTGGATGCATTTTATCATTGAACATGTCATGTCACCAAATGAGACAAATAACCAAATGTAGAAAGATTTGGTGTATCTGCAACTTTTTAATGAACCAGTAACATGTATAGTTTAAAACACCATAGAAAACAGTTGCCACACAGGAAGATGATACAGGAAGTTTCTCATTGGTTTCTGACAGGTTGGCAAGGTATTCACCAGATATTCCCAGTAAATCAAAACTTCAATCCAAATTTATCCGATAGTCATTCTTCATGGTTCTTGTTCTCTCCTTTGAATAAAAAAACATATAAAAACATAAACATAATAAAAATATGTCTAGCGTCAGTTCTATACAAGATATTAAGAATATTTTCTTTTGACTGGCTAATTATCCGTGAGTTTTTACAGTGAGATCTGTGTGCAGAGATGTTCTCTTCCCCGTTCCTCTGTGAATCAAGCCTTCCCCGATTAGACATTCAGAGTGGATGGGATAAGGCGGGCCCCAGGTGGCCCCCTCTGTTAAATGGCAGATTAAAGAGTGCACAACTAATTTCTTTAGCCTAATCTTATTAAAGGAAAAACAGCTGTCAACTGTCACCATGTGAATACAAATGGTCTGCAACTAGCTCAGACGTGCATCTGCACCACGTTGGTGGCATGCAAGCACACATGCACATGCAAACACTATTTCATGCATATTCATTGCCTGCAAATTTGAATATCACACATATTATTTATCTGAAACCAAGGGTATCCCAAAAAACTGAAACACAGTGTTGCAATCTTTATCTCGCGACATTAAATTAAGGGCTGCATTGAAACTAGCTCTTGGTAAAGCTGTAACTAATTGTGAATCTATTTAAAATAGGATTCCACTACGTTGTGGCAAATTAAAACAACATTTTAATTAGAAAGAATGAAACATTTTCAAGATCAGTACCATTTCATGGTCATCACTTACTCACATTCACTCTAGTAGGAATTTTGGCCCTGTGCCCTCTGACGTGATCTGACACCAGGTGCTCAGTACCCCAGGGTGTTTTGAGGACCCTCCCAGTTTAAAGCCTCATCACCTCTGAATCCCCACCCATATAATCCTACCACCCTGATACACATACACACTGACAGAACCCCTCTTTAGCTCTACATTTCCTTCAACATTATGCATAGGACCATGATTATATTCTTTTCATCATTCGAAAAATGGTTGGTTTGAGTAGCGGTGGCTTATGACACCCAAATACCGCAGCCCACACACTTCAGTGCCGCACCATCACGGCCTTTTGATTGCTCCACCTCTCTGTAATTGCTGGTGATTAACCCTGGCATGAGAGGAGGCCAGAAAGAGTCCCTCTCCCCTCTCTGCTGACAGTTCTTGTCAGTGGGTTTGAGGGGCAATTTGGCTGCTGACATGCCTTCCCCAGTCTCTTGTTACTGGGGAACTATGTTGTGCTTGACCCAGCGCTGCCAGACTATCTACTGAATTCCTCCCTCCTCGTTCTTTCTTTTCTCTCCATTTCTCCTTTTTGCCTCAGGTTGTCTGTCTATTTTGTGTTATTGTTTCTCTTATCCTTGCCCTAACCTTATTCTTTTTCTTCCACTTTTGCCTCAGCACTTCTTCAATCTCTCTCTCATGTGTTTTTGTTCTGTCTTTTATAAAATATATTTGTCTGTTTTTCTGCTAGAGTTCACATCGGACAACCCGACTCCGTGGCTTTAGTGCCTGGGCTGCCTGGGTCTGCCTGCTTGCAGGACTGCAAGGGGGCAACAAACAATGGGCATATTGTTAATCTGTCCGTAAGAAAGCCTTATCTTGTTGTAGACATGGTATTAAATTTCGGAGTGGCCCCATGCGGCCAGGCTGGGGGAGGGATGCGTGGGGGAGAGAGAGATGTGAATAATAAGCTGTGTAATCTCTTCACCTACTCCAAACAGCTTAACCCTGTCAGTGGTTGCTGGTCCAGTTGCACCCTGGACCCTGGTTAATATTTACAGTATGCAACCCAAGCAGTTTCTGTCTGTATGTATGACAGCATTGGTTACACTTTACTCAGTGAGTGTAGCTGTCATCCTATAATTAAAGTTTTTTTTTTTTGTTTTTATCAGGCAGTTAGTAAAACTTCTCCAGTGTGTTCGCTGGTATGCCAAAAGTCATCTGATAGGGATCATTTTAATCCTTTATGTAAACATCTAAATATAATTTTAGCATTACAAACCATAAAACTAGACTAGATTAATATACGACCAAGCCCCCAAATAAACATCTACATTTTTATATTGCACAGTAATGGTCTTAGCATTGTGGGAAATTGTCTACTTAGCTGATCTTTCTTAACTTTGTATAAAGTCCAATCTGAATTCCAGAACAGATGGTTTATCTGGGTGAGGGGAAAGAGGATTAGGGTAGCTACAAATTAGAATTTTTACTTTAGAGACAATATCCTTACTTCCTTGAAAAATCTTTAGTTATCATTTGTTCACTCAAATCATGTCTTAAAACATATGTAGTTCAATTTGAGATGCTTACAGTGAATTAAAGCAATAAAATTTGAGTTAAAGTAAAAACATTAAAGATCCCACCTGTGGTGAGGGATCACTGAAGATGAGCTTACTCAGGAGTGTGCGCCCAACGTTTGGATCCCAGAATTCAAAGTGTACCCCCTGTGATTACAAGAAATAAGAAGGTGGATCAGCAGATCAGAAGCGTGTGGATACATGGTATACCCAGTTCCATCCTTTCTTCATAGAGGCCACAGCACACTGTTAAGTGAGAGCAAAACTATAACTATGATGCTTCAACAAGCAAAAATTTTCCAAGTTACGGAAGAGCGGCTGAATGATGAATGATTGTCACACGGCAAAGGCTATCTAGTATCTTTCATATTACAAATTAACTAAAAGAAATAAGTAGCAACAAAACTAATTCAGCTGTTTAAGGACATACATTAAGCATAACTCTTCACTGACTTTTCAGTAAACGGTAAAAGCAGCATCATAAAATAAATCTTGTAACCGTTTTTATGAATATTTCATATGCTGGTTACTTTTTTCTGATTTGATACAGAATCACGCCCCTTCTACAGTCTTTTATTACAATGAGCATCACTGCGGCACAACCTGATATCGCGTGAATGCACATAAATAATGTGCCACTTCAGGCACATTTCATATATAATCTTTGTGTGATTTAAACTCAGCTCAGCTAAATTGTTAGATTAGGGTTAAAAAAGCAAAAGCACTTTGGTCAGGTTTGGAGTTGGTTGTAGCTTGTGAGATGCCATGTTGTAAAGCATGACAGCAAAACAACAAAAAGCTGAGCAATAACAAACAAGAGGACTTGCTTGTTAGCTATATGCCATTGCAAGGTATAAGAATGTGACTTTCCTCTGCAGCAAACTGTAGAATTAAATTTGCATGACTTACTCAACCTGTAACGAATACCGGATTAACCAGTTACTTTGACTGGTTTGACTGTAATGTCACAACTTTCTTCTCTGTGTTATAAATTGCATTTATTGATCTGTTATGAGCAGAAAAAAATAGTTTTATTTTTTGACAAACATGCAGAAATGAGAATCCTCTCTTATATTTTTTATATGATGCAACAGAACTGGACACGCTGTGTATGATAATAAAAGCATGATAAAGTGTAATTTCCAATTACTGTCTCAGGTGTGAAGTGGCACTTAGTGTTGCTGCAGCTTTTTCTATCAGTGTCTCCCTGGAGACTGGATGATTCGTGGTCTTTTCTGCTGACAGGAGGTTGGTGGCGAGCCCAGATAGTGGGGACAGAAACACACACCGGTGCCAACTCAACTGCTCTCCAGCAGCACCTACTGGAGTATGCATGGACCTACAAACACACAGACAGTCCATGTCACCTATTACATTGCGTTTTCATCTTGCTATTTAGAAAATTAGACTGCCTGAAGGTAATTCACTAATATGCACCAATAGCAAAACTATGTATATCTAAATGTGTTTTAATGTCAGAAAAGTGCAAAGACCTGATGTACAATCTTTTGGCATTATTAGTTAAAGAGTGAACATTATTCTAATCATCAAGGAAAGAGCGGGTGAACCCTGTTTGTGTGTGTGTGTGTGTGTGTGTGTGTGAGAGAGAGAGAGAGAGAGGGAGAGAGTGAAACCTTGGTGAGAGACAATGAAATAGGGAGAGGCTGCAGTTGCAGGTTGGAAGGATAAGGATTATTGTAAAGAGTGGATACTTGAGCTGTGTAAACTGTGCTTCATCATGTCTTGCCATTCACATGAATAATCACCACTGGACACACAATAAGGCTTTGATACACAACAGAACATAGGAGAATTGAGAATTAACCAAATAATTAATGAAATAAAATAAAATAAAATAAAATAAAATAAAATAAAATAAAATAAAATAAACAAACATACGCAAAACTACAATATGCTTCATGTACCACTTGAGGTACGTGATGAAAAAAGGTTGAGGGGCTGCCCACATCAATGCTATTGTCTCATAGTTTTCTCAAAATTGACTCTCTGCACATTCAGTGTATAAATATGGCAACTACTTATTATCTCACTCCCAAATGATTTACAGCAATACTTACAGGTCCAATCTGCTGGGTCAGTTCAAGGAAACCTGTGGGGGAGCAATATTACCAAAATAAAAATCAATCACTGTCCATTTGAGGCTTACGAAGAATCAGGAAGAGAATATTTGTGTGTGTGTGTGTGTGTGTGTGTGTGACACAGACAGACAGACAGAAAAACAAGTGAGAGGATGGATGGGGGCATCCATAGAAATGGCAAATGCTACTAATGTGTTGTGTGTAAGCTTGTCTTTATTTATTAGGGACGTTTAGGGTCAATGTCTTGGAGACTTTCCATGCACATTACATGCATATTCTGGCTGCAAGTTCAGGAGCTGGTTATTTATGTGGACGAGAGCAGCTGCTTCTCCCTTTGAGAACTACAGTCATCACTCTTTGCAGTGAGAGAGAGAGGTGTGTCCTGTTTGCAGAGTTACTCATAAAACTGAAGCCTCTCCAACAGATGCATCATAGGTACTGATACAAAGTGCATGTAACCGCCTCTCATTGTCTTTATAGCTGGAGAACACTTTATAGTTAGAGAACAAGGCTAATGCAACAACAACAACAACAACAACGAGAAAAACGTGATGTGCAATAAGAATGCAAAATATACAAAAACATTTGCATTTGAATCATCAATGTAAGCTAATGGTATTTTCCTTTTTCAGCCTCTATTTAGGACATATTGTGAGAAATATTGACTTTTTGCTGCCTTTATCTGTATTCTTAGTTATTTAGTGATGATATGTACCTATGAGGTGCATAATTGGACCCATTTTGCAAAGTTTAAATGAAAGACTCATAGATTATTTTAAAGCAAATGCTGGAGGTTTTCCCTAAATGGCTGCTACTTACAAATGCACTTTAGGCTGGTAGACTAGAAATATTGGGCTCTGCTTTATGAGTGAAAAGAAAGCTTGGTATGCAGTTTAATGAACTGTCAGTTATGTGTGTCATCCCGGCATTGATGAAAAATTCTCCAGTTTGCATCTTTAGAGAATAAATGGATTAACAAACCCCAGAGGTTCTCTGAAAGGCAGTTGTTGTGATCCAGGTATCCTTTTTGCCTCAGTAGTCTTTTTAGTTAATGACTTGACTTACTTAAGTGGTGCTGATCAATATGCACCGGAGGTAAACTTGCTGAAGTTACTGTCTGGGCTGGTATCAGCACACGTCCCACCAGCATGAAGCAAAGACATGGGATTGGCGGTTGAGAATGTGTTGATCCATATGTATCATTCACACTACATATGAGTCTGACCTTGGTGATGGAGAAAAAGTAATCAAGAAAGCACTCTAAGGAGGTGTATTTAGCAAAAAAAAAAA
>VUQK01010154.1:26403-40017 GCA_015106715.1 Bujurquina vittata | reverse complement strand
GTGGTGAAAAAAAAAGAAAAAAAAAAAAAATCTGAGTTTGTAATTTAATAAAAAAAAAAAAAAAAAAAAGGAGTTTGAATAGAGAGGGCATGAGAGAGACAGGGAGGCGGACTGACACATAAACAAAATCTGAAGGAAGTAAAAACACAAGTTTTACAAAAACAGTGACTGACAATTAAAATGAATGAGCAAAATGAAAAGAGAATAAATGACTGAGGATAGCTGTTTTGTGCATGCAAATAGAAAGAAAGAATGAACAATTTAAAAACAATATGTGTGAGAATGATGTGGCTTTTGTGTCCTTCCTGTGGTCCATTACTGTAAAGCCAGGCCCCAAACGAGACAGATCCCAGTGGACCACCATGGCTGTTGTGGGTTTTTACAGCTTCCTGGTTTGTCTCAATATGAATGTGTGTGTGAGAGTTTGTGTGCTCCAGGTATTACTCATGTTGCGGGGACCTAGAGTGACATTATGGGGACATGTCGTCTATAGGGGAACAAAAAACAAGTTCTCATAATGCAAAATCAGTAAAGTTTAGGGATTTTAATCAGGGTTAGGTAAATGTATTTAAGCGCACATGTGTTATTACATGTGTGTGTGTGGGGGTGTCCCTACAATTCAGTATATACTTATTTACTGGTCAAAATATGTAAAAGTACTTTCTTTTGGTTCTTTGAAAATGACTTGTATTCAGTGATAAATACCTCAGATACAAGTTTGAGTGTTATTGTTTACCCTGTAGCATTAGCTCCAGGTCCATATGAGGAATACGTAGCAACCAATGATGAGATCCCTCACTAGTATCACGGTCCTCTTTAGCTCACACTTCTCAACACCAGCGACAACATAAGAGGACTAATCTCTCACACCACATAAGCGCACTTTCACACATGGGAAGGAACGGTTCTGGGGGAGCCCCCTTTAGATGAGAGCCTTGCAGACTTGCTTATCTCATACACACTCTTCACACAAGCAGATTCACAGGAGCTTGTCTCCAAGAGCCAAAAAAGCACAATAAAATCAAATAACTTTCGTAACACGAGATGGACAATATCTTTGGCTAATGTTTGCACAATGTACAACATGTCAACCTTCCTGATACACTGAGCAAAAATTTAAGTTGTATTCAGCTCTTTTGGGCAGTCTGCATTTTCTGTTTTGATTTTTAAAAATGAATTAGTAGATGCTTAGAGAGCTCAAAAGTTCCAGGATTCAATAGAGCAAACTTTCAAGCCATTAAGAAGTTTTTCAGTTACATAAACAGAATCTCTTTACTGTTCTACCTATTGCATTAGGATTCATATATCCTCTTTAAACAGCAACCACACCCTTATCAAAGTGTTTTCTTGTTTTGGATCTCAAACCAATACTTTCTCCCTAATGCGCACAAAAACCTTACTTCATATTCCACAATCGTGTAGATTATGATATTGATCGCCCTTCTCTGTAAAAGCATTATAAATATAAAGAGCATTTCTCCATTAACGGAGAGTAGGAAGCTGGCTAATGCTAATGAGCCTCAGAGTGGCCATTCCAGTCCATTAAGGGCTCTTAGCGCTGGGAAATGATTGTGTTTTTGTAGGGAGAAAAACTAACACAGTCACACGGACTCACAACTTGCACACAGGGAGGTTAATGATAAATGGTACTAATGGACTTTCTGTACATTTGAGGGGAGAAAAAATAGGAGATTGGAAAATGAGAAAATGTATTTGTTGCTGTAAACTTGAAAGACTCAATTCATTTGAGGATCTAATTTGATTTCTAATGCATGACATGGAAGTGATGGAGTTTTATGAAGCTCCGGAAAGTTATGCTGCTAATGTTACATCATGGATTTTAAAAAGTTGGTATTAGATTAACTTTATATGGCAAGGATGCTGCGGGAGTTACTGATGAAATAATAATGCAAACTTATGTACTGGGATATGAGGGTAAGAACACCTTGAATTCAGAGCACAGATTGATGCATACAGTCACGTTAAAGAGAAAGTTTCCAAAGGCCTCTGTGCGAGCTAATGAATCACGGGGACTACAAGCACACCCTATGATTTAATAGCCTGTAGAACCGCCTTTAGCAGCAATAACTTGAAATAATTGTTTCCTCTATGACTTTATCCCTCTCACACATTGTTGTGGTGGAATTTTGGCCCACTTGTCTTTACAATAGCTTCAGTTCATTGAGGTTTGTAGGCATTCATTTATGCACAGCTCTCTTAAGGTCCCACCACGACATCAGACGAGAGGTCTGGATTTTGAGTGGGCCTTGATTCTTTTATTTTTCAGGCATTCTGTTGTACATTTGCTGCTGTGGTTGGGATCATTATTCTGTTGCATGGCCCAATTTCAGCCAAGCTTTGGCTGAAATTTTGACTCTAGAATACTTTGGTATACAGAAGAATTCATGGTTGACTTACTAACAGCAAGGTGCTGCCGTCCTCTGTCTTCAGGACAAGTCCAAATCATCACTCCTGCACCCCCATGGTTGAAAGCTGGCATGAGGTGTTTGTTCAGCTAAACTGTGTTTGGTTTTCACCAAAATGGTGCTGTGCATTATGGGCAAACATCTCCACTTTGGTCTGATCTGTCCAGAGGAAATTGTTCTAGAAATCTTGCGGTTTACTCAGATGCAACTTTGCAAACTTACAGTAAGCTTGTGTTGCTGTTTTCTTTTGAGAGAGAAGAGAAGCTTCCTCCTGGGAACCCTTCTAAGCATGCCATACTTGTTCAGAGTCTCAGATGTAGCTCTTGGATTTGTTTGTAATTTATCTGAACATTGTGCAGTGTGACCATGTGGTAAATTTGCATGGAGATCCACTCCTGGGGCAATATTGGCATTGTGTTAACAAACACTTTTATAGAAGTAGTCATGCTTGCTTACAATCAGTTAATCAAATGCATTTATTTAGCAACACCTGGCTGGTATTTTCACTCTTAATTCCTGTGGAAGCAGTAAGAGTGTACCTGTTCTTCACAGGCCTGCATGTCAAGTCCATCAGTCCATTACCCATTAGTTGAAGGTTATTGGCTTTGTTTTCGGTTCTTTTATCATTTGATAAAAAAGTTTAAATTGTATCTTAATGCTTGTAGTGAAAAGAACATATTAAATACACACTATGTGGCTTTTGGGGCAGTTTAAACAAACACGGCAATGAAGACCCTCATCGTGAGAAGGTCTGGTAAAGGTCAGAACATTAAACAAAGAGCAAATAGTGTGTGCTTGTACTTTATTCTGCAGCCCAGCAGAGGAATGCACATGGGACTGTGTTAAGGACTGTTGGTGAAGGTGCAGTTTGGGTCAGAGCAAACTGTCTATTGAAACAACAGGAGAGAAAGTGAGAAAAGGTGAGGAATACAATGAGAAAATAAGAACCAGGGGGGAGAAGGGGGGAAGAAAGACCATCCAGGGGTGAGTAAGCATGTGAGAAAAAGAATTGGAGGTAGTGTGTAGCTGTGTGTGTGTGTGAGAAATAAATGTGGATGTAGGGAGGGAGGGGCAGTGACTACCTGTCTGGAGAATCAGTGTTCCCTTCCGACCTGTAACGCTACTCCATCTGCATTGTTCAGTGACGGACAGAACAAGACACAGTCAAGAACAGCTAGCCAAGCTGGGGTATCAAATTATTCTCAGGGAAGAAAGATTTACCCTGAACACCCCCCAGCCACAGCCAGCCCACCCTCATCTACCCACATTCTCCTTCCATCCTTCTTCTCCCTCTCCCCTTTTCTGTCTCTCTCTCCCCCCTCTCTCAATCTCCCCTTTTTTTGATCCCCAGCCATTCCTGCTTAATCTCAAAAGCCAACGCATGCGCTTAACCTCCACCTATACACACAAATGTGCATGGACAAATGCAACAGAAACACATTACATACCGACACACACACATGCTGAAACATGCTCATGCACTACAATGTATGTGTGAATGCACACTCGCAGACACACAAAGGGGTTAGGATAGAGAATGAAAAGTTGAGAAGAAGCAGGTCTGTGTGTGAGCAGCAACAGGGAGGTCTCCGCTAATCCTGGGAGTCCAGAAGGAGAAGGAGGAGGAGAAGGAGAAGGAGGAGAAGGAAGAGGAGGAGGAGGAGGAGAACAAGCGAGCAAATTGTCAGAAAGAAGGCGTTATCAGCCAACTGGGAGAAAAGAATACATGCATTGCATTATTTTTGTGGCCCTTAATAAATAGGAGGGAATGAGAAAAAATACAGTTAAAAAAAAGAAATGTGAAGATATGGTTTTGAAAGACATAAATGATTATATTTATCTGCAGTGAGCTTTCCCATTTGATTACTAGGACCTTATTTTTTGGGGTTGGTTCATTTTGAGTGTTAGATTCTCCTTGTTGTCTGTAGTAATGAATCAACTGTTTTTATTTATAAATTTCCAGTGTTTTCCATCAGAAAGCATTCATCTCAGAAGCGTTTGTTTCTTTTATCTTTTTCTAATTGTACTGTAATGAGCTTTAACATGCAGTGAGGCCTTTAGAGTCTGAGATGCAGCACTTGGTTTCTTTGCAGTTTATCTGAGCATTACATGGTCTGACCTTGGTGTGAATTTGCCAGGATATTTACTCCTCGGAAGATTGTAGCATTGTGTTAAATCAAGCTCTTCAGCTGATCCCAGAAGTTGGCTGATCAGAATGCGATGCTAATCTAATTGAAAAAATATAAAGAAAATAAAAGTGCATATAAAATATACAGAAAATAAAATGTATAAAAATATATATACAACATGAATTAAAAATACAGATAATGAGAGAATGTATAAAAATTTATACATTGTAAAAAATTGTGTACACATAATAATGGAGATGGTGAGTATTGCGCTTGGTGAACGAATATTGCACTTGTGAATGAGTACTGGATATTACACAATATAGGAGTGATAGATATTGTTCAGTATGAATAATATAATGTTGCACAGTTAGAATGAGGGAGTGTGTGTCTTCACGTTGGTGATTGCTCTGGCGAAGAAACGTTTCTTTTCATATTTTTTTTGTGCAGTAATGCATTGCATACCTTTAAAAGGATATTTAAGCGTTATAATTTATTCTGCACAGCAAAAATCAACATATCCAAACTGCATATTTCTTTATTTTTCAAAAAAATCTTTGCAAATTATACCAAAAAAACCCATTTATTTTCATTGTCACAAAGAAATATCTATAGTGGTAGGTTTTCAACATCCAGGCTTGAAATAAGCCTTTTTAGAAAAGCTAAGTAATCTCTGGAATAAACAGTGTAACTACCAAAATTAGTAGAAGAAATGTCCAATGTGTGAGCTACCCCCTCCCCCCCACCACACACATGCACTTCAAAGAAAAAAATGCACATTCACACCAAATAGTGACCCTAAAATGAGTCAACCCATGAGTTGATTTCCAGAACATTTCATTGTGGCCAGTAGGCATGCCTGTTTGATGTATTTACACTGAGTACATGTGTAAGTGTTTCCCACACATTTCACCCTGAAGGCTCTCTGTTATGATTTACAAATGCTCTTGAAGACATAAAGAGAGGTTCAGCAGCTCAGGCTGGTTTCAGGAAGTAGATTGTTAAATCTACTTAATTTATAAAGGAACTGATAAATTTATGGCATAAATTCAAGGCTTAAAAAACCAAATTGATAAGGTACATAATGAGATGTTTTGAGCTAAATGAAGGTATGGAACACATTGAATCCATCCAAATGAGTACATGATAAATCTAATCATTCTTTTTGAATACAAATCAGATAGATGCAAAGTGTACATGACACAACAAATAAAACCACTTAAATTGCACATATCCCATCCAAGGCCAAAATCTCACATATCTCCACAAGTTTCTGTGCCAGGGTTTGTTTCGCAACACCTGGACTTTAGCAAGGTTGGCGATGATGAACAAGCTTTGTCTTAAATGGATCTGAAAGTTCAAAGATGTACAATACAATTTTAACTTGCCCTGCCAACTTCAAGCAGACACTATGACAGTCTCACAGTGTGGGTGCTTTGTTCTCAACATATTGCAAGCCTCAACACATTACAGATGAAAACATGGCAAACGTTCCCCTCAATTGCATCTGTGCAGCTTCCTGTCTATAACTTCAGCAAGCCAGAGGTTTCATCATTCTGCAGTCACCAGAAGAATGACATGTTGGCATGCAGGAAAATGCTAAGGTTTCAGCTGGCTGGATTCCACTTATTCCATCGACTACCGACTGAACTGTGATTTCCTGACGAGACATGTTTCTTTGTGCATGAGAACAATCGAGAAAGTGTTTACTTAACAAAACCCTGTGGACGTGGTTTTCCTGGACGAGTACCTCAATAACAGGCTCATCCTAGCACAGGTAAGGGCAGACGAAGGACAGGAGAAACCATTCAGAATGCCTCTGTCATGCTGATCAATCAATACTCATCACTAAGTTTGCTGTAAAAGCAACCACCACCAGTACACTGTGGCAAATGAAGCTAGCCTGCTCTTCACAGTAACCTCAGTTTAGGTATCCGTGTCAGATCAAACAGCTTTATTATTAACATCATTAATGCAATAAACCTTACTATTAAAGAAGATTGTTAACAAAATAAAGATTTTACATGCAAAGACTGCTAGAGTGAAGGCTTTGTGGTGGAAATATAGTCCCAGGTAAGGTGCTACTGCACTGGATCAGAAATGCTTTGGAAATCCCCTTGCTACAGACCTTTCTGTTAAAATTCCTGAGGTTTGACAATTTCTGTGTCTTCCCTTAGAAGCATGCATGTTAGCCGTTTTTTGTCTAGAAAAAGGCACCCCTTAACATGGTGGAGAAATGAAAGCAGTCCCTCTTTAGACTTTCAAACAGACCAGCAGATTTGAACAGAGAACCTTTGTGTTATGAGGTGACATGAACTACCACTGCACTACAGTGTTTTAGATTTGTTTATTATTGCCATGTACGAGTAACAATCGCACATCACTACCACCAAGGACATTGTTAGACTCAGGCCCCTCAATATTAAACATAAAAAACAAAAAGCAAAAGTACACATAAAATATAAGTAAACTTTATAAAAAAGACTATAAAAAGACTACATACAGATAGAATAAATACAAGTAAAGTGAAGTGAAATACAGAGTACAAAGAAATTACTGTAGCAGCTGCCCTAGCATGTGCTGAGAAATCAATGGTATAAACATGTTTTTATGTTTAAAAAAATGTTGTCCAGTTATATTACATTGTGTGGCTGTCCAATCAAATTTAGACTTAAACAGACATAGTTTTAAAGGCCATGACTAGCTAAAAGCAATGTCCATAAACATCTGATGTTTTCTAGGAATGATCCTCTAAAAATGCTCTTATTCCCTTTATATGATGTCTTGGGTTATGCAGTGACAGTTGCCTTCTCAATCAATCTATGATACATAAAGTATTTGCCAGTCATAATTTAAACTTTTACTCATTTAGTAATCGAAAACTAACTTTAACCATTAAGCATGCCTTTCAGTTTGCAGTGATTTGGAATGTCAGATGAATTAAAAAAAATTGTAATGAGAGCAGAAAGGAAACTGGACTCTTCTGAATAATCAAACAGGACGAATGGTTTCAGTAGTTTATGTGCATTCAGAAAGAGCATGTAATCAGAGGACATATAACCATAGGGCTGGCAAGAAAAACAATATCTCTTTCAATGACAGACAAAGCACAGAGACAGAGACAAAATGTTTGCTTCAGTGACCAGCGATTAGATTAGAGGCTTAGTTCTTGAGCAGCAGACCAAAGATAAACAAGAGAGGTGGACAGGGTGGGATGGGAAGAACACTGTTCCAAAGGTAAGCGACACAGGTCAGTTAGTTGTACCCTATGATTAGCCCTTTGTGTCCAGTCATTTTTGGCTGTAATCAAAAGCTAATAGTTCGAGAACTGATGCCTCAGAAAAGGGTGGAACAGGGTCAGCCGATGGGCCAGACAAGATCTTTGTACTGCCTCTTCCTCACCCCTACTAATTAGTTGGAGAGTATAGGAGGGTGGGGATAGAGAAGTACAAGGCATGGGATGAAATGGGAGAACTAAGAACAAAGGCTGGAGAAAGAAATGGAAAAGATGACTCTTCTTTAAGATCTCAGGCAACACATGGAGAACAGCTAGGAATGAAGTTGATCAGACAGCAGTGGGAGTGGTTAAGGGGGCCAGGCCCGCTACTGTTACAGTACAAGAGACAGCAGCTCACACTGTGACGGAAGTTGACACACCATCGCACACATTTAAACATATCTAAACAAATCCTTAGTCATGCTGCAATGAATGTCCTTAGGTATTCCATTCAGCGGTGCCAAAGTCCTGCTGTTTGATTCACAATAACATCTATTATAAATGTACTTGCAGTCATTCTGACTACATCAAAATGTTTACAATAGCTAAAGGCTGTGAAAAGCTCATGTGTTCATGAAGAATAAATTCAATATAAATGGTCGCAAATTTTTAAGTTGTCATTGTAAATAGCAGCACATCAAAATTTCACTTTTACTATCCATTCTTATATAAACTTTATCTTGACACGATCTTAACTATTACATTGCCATAATATAATAATTATAGTTCATAATAATGAATATGAAAACAGTGTGCCATGTCAAACAGGTAGCTTATGCTAACGCACCTAAGGAAGTTATCCCTGAACATGCAGCAGCCACTGACGTAATGTTCTTGCTGACTTTCACTGCTCTCATGGCATATTGTTTTCATCAGGTCATCTGTTTTCAGTGAGAAAGTTCCTAAATATCAGCACAGAGACATTGTTTGGAACCAAATGTTGAACATAGATGTGCATTTAGTAGCTAAATTGACAAATATTTAAGTGAAGAGTTGGAAGAGACTAAAAACAGAGCAAAAAAAAAAAGAAGAAGACAGGGGACTACTTTTGGTTGATATGTAAGCAATTAGCTTTTTAAATAAATGATGGTATTGTTGTTTAATGGTAGTGTTTGTGTTTACGTGTTGCTATTGAAGAATTTAGGAAGTCTCTCCTACTTACTATACACAAAAATTACATAACTTGCAAGTCATGTAAATGTGGCATCTTATGCTTACCATACTTTTTTGGGGAGTGGGGGGTGAGTAGGGTAGGGTTAGCATATACCATAGCAATCTACAATAACTTTCAAGTGGAAAGTAAATTACATCATGAAAGACATTTTCTTACCTCTTGAAGATATAATACTCTTTTGGCATCTGGAGAGCCTCTCCCAGACTTTTGTTTTGTCAATGTGAGGCCATTTTTCTTATCATATGGTGCTATAAGAGTTCGGGAGCTAAGGAGCCAGGAAAATCTGGGCAGTGTGCAGAAAATCAACAAACTTGACGGGAACAGATGAGAGACTTGGCTGACACTCAACACCCAAAATGATTAGCATTGGGTCTATATTCCCTTGCTCTAATGATTATAGGTTCAGGCAGCAACAGCCCCACTGCATAATGCCCAGGGAATATTTTTTTCCTTTGTGCTACGTATGACATGCTGACAATTGGAACAGTGCTTACCTGAATGGGTTCTTGTGTCAATATGACAAGAGAAGCCTACAATGATCTGTTCAGTAATGCTATTTATAAAATAGAAGGGACAAGGCTCAACAAAATAAATTAACACCTTTACTTTTTCTTCTTCAGTGAAGCCATGGTACAGTGGAGTACAAAGCAAATGACCATAATCTATCAAACCACTGTTTACACCATAATAAAGTACAAGCCATGACATGACCATGAAGTGTCAAGACAGGCATCTCTTTGTTGCAAAAGGGAGGTACAAGAAAGCTCAGAAATCATCAAATTAGCCTCGAAATAGCCTCCCAGTGGACAAAGCTGCCAGCTGCTGTGCCAGGCAGCCCCCAGCAGCTCCTGGTGTCCTGTAAACACTGTCCATCTTGGCTACCTTTTATTTGAAAAGTGTGACAAACAATGGCAACCCTGCATTGTAAACATGTGAGCTCATGACTGGTTTGAATTGCAGAACTGCTGAATTTGTCCTGCAAATTTGAGCAGAGTGGAACCAAAATGCACTTTGACACAAAATAAACCATTACTGGCCACAGAGGGAGCTGTACTCAGAGGTCATGGGTTTTGCCAAACAAGTATATGGGTAGTAGCAGCGAAAGGTCAGACTGAAGGGATGATGTCTGCATTTTCTACTCCCTGCTCCCCTTGCTTTTAAGCAGAACTGGAGTACAAGATCAGATAATCCAGGAAAAAAAAACAAACTTGATGTAAAAGTGGCTCCAGGATATGAGAGATGGTGGTTAAGTTAAAAAAAAGGATACCTACCACAAGTTGTCATGAGACCTCAGCACAGCAGTGGTCCGTGTTTCCTGCATCAACCATGGTGAACTCAGCTTCCTTTCCTGTACACCACTTCACTTTGCTGGGAAAATGACAACTCTGACACCAGATTAGCATCAGCACACACATGTGGACATCCTCTTTTTGTTCTGTTAGGATTAGAACAAAAAAAAAATGCTGTTCACTGGTTCCCCAGATTACCAGAGACAAATGCTAAAGTGACTAAGGCCAACATTTTTAACAGCAGGTCAAAGAATCTTTGATGAAGATACTGTATCTTGACTAAGCTTTGTTTAAAATGTGTTTGAGTAGAAGAAATGTCAAATTAGTTAACTGACTTTATCAACAGCAATCTCAAACAATATTCCATCTCATATTTTAAACATAGAATGCAATCTATTATATAGAAAGATCTTGGACTAAATGAGAGGAGAAATAAATATACTGTAAATCACTGCAATGGACTTCTAAAGACAGTGAGCCTTCAGAAAAAAAGAACTGTATTGTTGGTGTCTGTAACAGTGACAGCAGCCAGTTTATTGACTCGAGTTGATATGTGATCTGAGCGTTCTGCAGGGGGACACCGTGACCTTTGACCTTGTAGCCCTCCGGCATTGCCCTTGTGCCCAATGGCAGATGTGACTGCAGCAGACTTTTCTGCAGTGTGACAGCTTGTTAGTCCCCTACCCCTCTTCCCACCCCTTTACACACACACACACACACACACACACACACACACACACACACACACACACACACACACACACACACACACACACACACACACACACACACACACACAGTTTTAAGCACAGATACTCCACCGGCAGTGCCTGTGCTCATTTTGTAGGTTCTTTTCTTCACTGAACCCACACAATCTCTGCCCCTCCCCCAGGAGATTCACAAGAAGGTCCAGCTCCTCTGCTCTTCATAATGATTGTCACTATCTGCCACTGATCACCTCATAAAGGATCAGTCCTTGGCTCTCACATTGGACAAAAGGTTGTGAATAACAATGGTTATGTCTCTAGTTAAAAATAGTAATATACCTTTTCTTGCCTTTCCGACCGAGTGCAAGGGGGTGGGAAGAGGAATAATAAGATTTGACATCATGTTATTGTTCGCTGCCCTGGCTGGTCTTTTGTCCTCTGATTTCATCAGATGTCTTTTCACATGCATGCACATGACATCTTATATACATGTTTCTCACTACACTAAGTTTCTCGTATTTTTAAGTTATATCAGCTGATAGAAACTATGTGACAGCATATAAAAATATTCAGCATTGTTGGTGTGGTCACCACTTTCTGTTTCACTGAACTTTAAGGCATTGACGTTAAAGAAAATTATTAAATTTTATTATAAATAACATCTTTCTACATAACGAGCTTTTGTACAACCAGCTATACAATATTGCACTGGTCTCCCTGTGCATATCTTGTGCTACTCTGCTGTGGTTAAGTGGAAAGAAAACAGTCAGTGCTTGCCAGAGAGAGGTGTCACTTGTTCTCAGTATTAGCAGTAGAGTAGATAAGAAAACAGATGGGACAGGGGAGGTCAGAGGACCATGCTACGGCTGACAGGTTTGTTTATTTGGCCTGTCTCTGATATCCTGCTTTCCCCCTCCACGCCCTGCACCGACTCTGCCTACAGTCTGACCTGGAAGTGACCACGCAGAGATGGATCAAGGCCACTTTTCACCAAGAGAGTCAACACTAACTGCCCCACTCACCACTCAAGCCAACTGAAAACACATGGGGCAAGTGTGGGCTTATTACCCCTTCTCTGACAAGAATAACAATTGACTAATTTGTAGTTGTACAGCTGAGCCGAGTTTAAAAACTGTAGGTCAGGATTTCAGCCAAAATAAATATCGCTGACGCTAACAGCAAGTACACACACATCAAGCTAAAATGATGGAAATTGGCTGAAAAACTCTCTTGACATTTTACAATGTACTGTTTCTATTACATAGATGCATATTGCTTAAGAACCTTCTGAAAAAACTGACTGGCTAAATTCCAATATCTCCTCTTTCAACCAGTCTGTGTGAGGTCTGAGGTCCTTATTCCTGAGGTAGGACAGAGCTGATAACCCTGCCTGGGCACCAAGATAAGACCATTTACCAAGATCCCACTAACACCAAGCCTAAGAGGCTCTGTAGGCAAAAGGAAGATAAACTGGATCCAAATTCCAGAAGACTTCTAGAGTTGACGTGACTCATTTCCATTAATGACAGACAGCAATAAACAGATAGTTGAAGCTAGAAAAAAATTTATATAAGTTCTGGGGAGACTCTTGAGCCACTAATTTCCAGAAAGGTTTTATTACAGGTATGGTCTCATCATAGTCACAGTCAGATCCAGAGCAGTCTCATTCAGAGGACTGCTAGCAATTCCCTTTGTTACATTTATTCTCCAATCCTTTGTAGTCCTGCTTGCATATTTTAGGTAATATCATCAGTCATCACAGAAACCTGCAGGAATGATGAGCACTCAACAGTTGGAATTTCACTGTGACGCAAGCTGAAAATCCCTAAATTGTGTAATCTCAGTGTGTTACCGTGAAGTGCGTAAGGCTTAAAACAAAGACTGTTTTTGATGGTGGGAGCCTTTCAAAAGTGGGAAGAAAACACCCACATTCCTTAAGCAAAGCATATTTCTAGTGTTGTATAAACACAGGCAAATAATTTGTATTATGGAGAACTTGATCTAAAATTGTACAAGCAAAGAACCAGCGATTTACCGACCGAGCAAGCAACTCAGACTCAGCTCCAGGGAAAAGCTGGGATAACTTTCCTAGCATAAAAATAAACAGCTAAATGATGTGTTTAAGAGGAACATGCTATGCTATGCCCATTTTATTCCAAAGAAGGAAAAAAAATACAGAAAGCTCATCTTTTCATCTACTGTAGTATAACCTTGTAAATCCATGCTTGAATGGTCCCGAGATAAGTGAATGGCACAGACACAGTTCTATAAAAGAGGCACAACACAAGGACTTAACTAACACTTCTTCAAATGTCCCTCAGTGGATGGGATATAATCCCTCCAGTTCTAAACAGACGAGGGAAAATCAAAAACAGTTTAGTGCTAAAAACAACCAAAACATCTGCAAGACAGCCACACGGAGGCAGAGGGAAGAGCAAGCACACGATTTAGCCAGACAGATGGCTTTTCTCCACCACCACTTTCTCTCTCTCTCTCTCTCTCTCTCTCTCTCTCACACACACACACACACACACACACTTGAACAGTGTTGAGAAGCGGAGCCTTGGAGGGTCATGCTGCAGACCAGCCCACCACCCAGGCAGAGGGAGGTG
>VUQK01010154.1:0-26383 GCA_015106715.1 Bujurquina vittata | reverse complement strand
TAGCACAACATAACAATGCGCACACACACATGCACGCACACACACGCACACACACATGCACACACACACACACTTGAACAGTGTTGAGAAGCGGAGCCTTGGAGGGTCATGCTGCAGACCAGCCCACCACCCAGGCAGAGGTAGGTGTGTATTGCACAAAGCACCAGTTGGTTTGCATTTATCAGTTAAGTTGTCTAGTCTTCAAAATTATGTCCACCACATTGTACAATGCACAATGAACAACCCCCAGCTTACATCTGCACTTACGTATGAGAAATAAACACACATGACCACAGAAACAGCGTTACTTATTTCCCTCATTATTTAACTGTTGAAATAAACTCATGCACACATAACTGTCCTAACCATCGTGCTTACTGCGACAGGAAGAACATTGTGCTAATAGTCTCCAATGATTAATAAATAGCAGTGCATGGATGTAATAGAGAGATGTGCAAAATATGTGTGGGGGTTGGGGGTCTTGTTCAAATGCACAAATATTAGAAATTCTATTTCTCTCTCACTCCTTGGTACATGCGCACTGTGAATCAGACCTGTGAGCAGCGAGCACTGACTCCTGTTTAGACTGGTCCGGCGCCAGTCGTCCCCTCACTTCCACTCAACAGCAACAGGTGAAAGCCTTCAGCTGACTATCATCACACTCACCACTGACAACACCACAGCACATCACAGTCAATTCATCATTCTTGTCATACACCAAACTTGTATGACAACTTGTGTTAGAGAATTAAGAAGGAATAGTCTGTAGGAATAGTTTCTCCCACTCACTTTCCCACTTTGAAGGATTTTTTTTAATCCGCAAAACAGTGGATATCAGGAAAAACATTGACAAAAAAAGAATACACACAAAAAAGTATAAAGATTTTTTTTTTATTGAGAAATATGTGTGATTGCATTCATGAGATGAAAACATCATTTAATTGGGTTTAAGAAAAGAAATTAACATATGTGAAGTTGCTCAAGAAAGTGCTTTGGATTTTTATTGATATCAAATCTACAAAAGGAAGTGAATATTTAAAGAATATATGCCAACATTATAAGAATGTATGTCAGTATATTACTGTACAATATGCCAGGCTGTTTGAAAGTTGGATTACGCAGTGTTCATGTGCACAAAATGAAAGGTGAGGGACAGTACGTCAAAAAGATAAGCAGCTGCAGCCAGTTCAAACACAAAGTTCAAATGAGCCAGGCTTAAAAATAGTGTCTGCATTGATAGATGAAGTTCATTAGAGACCTGTGTGCATAGCTTGGAGAATTGCGTTGGGTAAGGTATTAATAGACATGTGATTTCACATGCATGAGCGGTTTAGAGTTTACAAATGTATGGTGTTGAAATATTGCATGCAAAATCACGGGCACTTGTAATCCTGTGTATACATTTGGATTTTTATATTCTGTAGAATAACTAATAAAATCATCTCTGGGAATATTTTATCTCCATCTCACAGCCTGACAAATATAATCTATTTGAAATCAATAATGTAACATATGTGCACACAGACAAGCACACTGCACCAGGGCAAACTAATTCAAATGCAATATTTTCTGGCAGCGGATCAGCTGTGTTCTATTTCCTTATGTTACATTAGATTTATTAATAAGGATATTAAAAATATATCATGTAGCCTGATTGTCATAAAATCAGATCATTGCTGATGTGATAATGGAAACTCAAACTCAAGAGTTGAATAATATAGGAATTACTAAGCAGCATTCTGTGTTTTATCGGAATATTGTTCAGCTTTAGATTAACTCTTTCCTCCTTGGATGTCTACTAAGATTAACCCTTATTTCTCTTTTCTGAACTGAGTGATTTCAGGCCAACATTTAAGGCCTGCTTCCAGAACAAAATACAGCTTATCAGGGTTACCTTTGGAAAAACCTGGAATCTACTTTGATGTTAGTCAAAACACATCTTTATTGATATACTGAGGCATCAAAACTTGTTGTTGAGGGTACAGGGGAGGTTGTCAAATGTTGTCTTTATGGGGGAGAGAGTTACCTGCACTCATTAGGTAAGGTTCTTTTTTTCTTATTTTCTTAAGACCAGAGATTTTTGTCCAACAACTGAATCACTGAAAAAAATACTAAAGTTATCTAATCCACCCAGTCAACACAGCCTGAAGATGTGAAGCAAAGCTTTAGGCCTTGATCACCCAGTGTGAACTATATAGTGTCCCTTTATAAAGGTGAATATTACACAATTCCTTCATGACAGCTTTACAGTCCTCAAGGTGAAAATGAGGACCAATTGTGAAGTAATATATTATAGCTAGTCTGGTCTCAGTTAAATGGCTGATGGTTATAAATATTAGCAATCAGCTGGGGCAAAGAGGGAGGAATATGCAACTTCAAAGCTGAACTAATAATCAATTAATCAAACTGTCCCTGCATTCACCCCTTTGTGGGACTGATGCAGATGATCCTTGTCATAAAAAGAGATCAGTGAGGAATTTGGGTTTTAAGGCTGCTTATCCAGCAAGTCAGTAGACATCTGTTTGAAACGCATTGTCAATGTGTGCATTTATCATGTTACAGTTTTCATGATGTGTAGTGACCCAGTCATGCTGGATGGAACTATTTAAGTTACATTTGTAATGTGGAAATTAATATTTTCAATTTATATGCGTTGGGCTTTAAATCAGTCTCCATGTGAAATATAACACAGCCATCACAGTGATTCAAGAGGACAAAACCGGGCCGTTTATTATCGTAGATGATTAAAAAAATATTTTGCATGCAATTCAATTTGTTTTACTGATAGTAAATTATTGCAGACATAAATGCAGATTGAAGAATGCCTATTTTTAGTTTATCCCCCAAAAAATTGAAAGATAAAAAAAATAGTAATGTGACTGAGAGACAGCAGGTGCTACAGAAAAAGTGCAACAGTACTGTGAACACAGTCACATGTTACCTTTTCTGACATTTGAAAAGGTAACCTGTCTCCCTAAATCCCTGCTGAGCATACACTCTAGTTGTGCTGTGCACACGCACACATACATAAACACACTTGCACACAGTTGTGTGTCCATAACTTCAGAGGACCATTGCATTGATTTACAATCATTTTCAGGAGACTTGTTCTAACCATATAGGCCAACGCTTACCCTAACACTAAAATATGTGTTCAAGTCAAAATTTAATGACAGGACTTTCTTTTTATCCCCCAAAGAAAGTCACATCTCTATAATGTGAGT
This sequence comes from Bujurquina vittata, assembly GCA_015106715.1. Classification (NCBI taxonomy): domain Eukaryota; kingdom Metazoa; phylum Chordata; class Actinopteri; order Cichliformes; family Cichlidae; genus Bujurquina; species Bujurquina vittata. The sequence goes on along the minus strand of VUQK01010154.1, from coordinate 23,159 downwards.
GTGCAAACACATATAGGAACGCGTGCATACTGTGCAGTTTATCCATGCAAGGCATATGCACAAATATGAAACACATACATGATGTGCACAAACATGAAAATGGTCTCTCTCTGCCTCTCTCCCTCTCTTTCTCTCCCTCTCTTTCTCTCTCTCTCTCACACACACACACACACACACTGAATTGCCCACTGTGACCCACCTCCCTCGCTCCTTCCGCTCTCCATTTACAGCCTCTAAAAGCCTTTTCCATTTAACAGTGGGCCTGGGGCTGTGAGTGACAGGGAACAGAATGGACCTTATGTTGTCACTTTCGCAGCACTGTGGCCTGGAGGGAGGCCTGGCACAGCAGTCTGCTCCTGGTGGCAGAGTGGATGGTGGGTGAGAAAGACTGTGGAGGAGGAGGAGGAGGAGGAGGGCAGTCCTACTCAGACCTGCAAGGGCACAAACAAAAACTTTGCTAGTTTCAAATTTATGTACAAAGTGTAGCCTGAAGGGAGGCATGATACGACTTTCTTTCTTTCCCCCCATGTAGTACATGAAATGAATGAAGGTGAATAAAGATTTGCTGAGTTTGATTGACATTTGACCAGAATGAAGTGACTGTAATGAGAAGCCATTAGTAACACCTGTAGAGAATTATTGTCCAAACAATCTTTGATTGATTCTTGTGTTCAGGGTAACCTCAGCCAGGAAACTTGCTACAGGAACTTTTTTTTTTCCTTACTGGAAGAAAAAAGAGTTTGACAAGAACATAATCTCACGTTTGAGTTCAGACCCTGGCCTCAAGTTGTTTGAATGCCCAGCCCAATGTAATTCAATAAGGAGAGATCACTAGGAAAAGTTGATTATTTATTGATATCCAAAATTCAATTAAGCTATTCGGCAGTTAGACTCCGATGGCCCATCAAAGCAGAATGGAATCCCAGCGATGACAGGAATTAGGGCAGGACCCCCAAGTCTAGACATTGGTGGTGGTGAAGATAAAGATGGAGGCTTGGATGGCGCACTGAGTGATTTAGGCGAGGTGGAGATGGGGAGGAGGTGGGTTGCACGAATGAGTCTGCAAGGAAGACTGACAGGTAAGCTGTGAGATATAAAGTATGCAAAGTGGAGATTGATTGTCTTGGGCTGAACTAGACTAGAGCAATGATGTCAGCATAGAGTTTGACAGCATGGAAAAATAAGAATAAACTAGCAGCCAAATACCCAGGAAAGCAGACAGAGGAGTGAATACAGATTTACCTTATTGAACTTACGCAACTTAAGCTTCATATAAATACAGAAAAAGAGATGCACAGTGCTACAGTACAATATGCTTCATGATGACTACCTTCTTAAAGTTCCCAATCTGAATTTCATTGTTGGGGTAAAAAAAAAAAGAAGCATTTTCTTAAAAAATATGTTCCTGCATGGAAAGTGTCAGGATCAATGAAAAATAGTTGGAGGAAACGTCTCAAAAAGATGCTGGTCTATTGTTTGGCACCCATGTGTGACTGCCTTAATCTATTAAAATGATATAAATCAGTTATTTGGGGTTTGGTTACCATCTTCTTTCACTATGGGTGTCCAAGATTGGCTCAACAGTCAGGTATGCAGCAAGATACGAGACGTGTGACATTGACATATGACTAGGTGTTGACAGTGAGTGGCAGGCAGACTACCTGTTTCACAGTTCACTCGGAGATTCATTAAGCATTTTCGACAGGATTCTTTGGAAAGAGTCTCTTTAGTGTAACCTGATCTCTGGCCTGAGGGATACTGTAATGTTTTTACATGAATTGTCTCAAACTATGGGTGAAGGCTCCGTTACAGGCCAGAGGAGCAAGGGAATAGTGAAGCGGAGAGGAAAAGGAAGGAGGCGGATAGGTTTGTGTAGGGCAAGCTTTCCATCTCTCTTTCTTTATCTCTCTTCCTCTCTAATGACAAATGGCTCATCCTGCAATTCACTTTCTATTCAAACAGGTTCTCAACTTTTTTGTCTCCCTTCATCTCCATGTTGTGACAGGCATCTAAATTGATTAAGCTGTGCCCCAGGATCTGACACTACAGCGTGTTGCCTTCTATTTGTTGATTACTATTGATTTTCTTTGATACTTCATTTAAAAATCAATAGTCAGAGCAGAAGAAAAATAGGCACAGTTTACACATACTTTAACATACTATTGTGCAGCAGACAAGGCGCAGTTTTGGCAGTAGCTGTGATGGCAGCAGCCAATTACGAGGAAAGCTCTTAACAGGTGAAAGAGAGAGGGCCCAGATCGATTCTAAGCTTTCTTCTCCAATCACAGAAAGTGGCCATAAATTAAAGCGCATCTATTTTGTTCTGAAGACAGGCATGAAGCATGGCAGCAACTTTGTATTTATTTATTTTTTATTTCTCGATATCCTTGGGTCTTTCTACAACCCCCACCGAAATAGTGGTTCTATCCTCCATCATTACATGACAGACAGAAAGGACAAGTGTCAAATAACAGGCAAACAGTGCGCATACAGCTTGATATATCAGTGAAATTTGACCTGTCTCGCCACATTTGAATTTACAATGGAAATAATTTACAGTAAGTTATGCTATTCCACTCTTCAGATCAGACACTCTAACTGTATTACTTCAGAGTCAATAAGTATGAGGTTTCTGTGTGTTTTCCATAAAACACTTTTCTGTAACTTTTCACTGCATTTCACATATTCAACAGTTATTGTTTTTATTAGTGGTAACTGGAATAGTGGCGGTTGACATGGCACGAGACGAGTTTGAGGGCAGTAAAGTTAAGGGGATAAAAGAGGCGGACGGATGGGACGCAACAAAACTAAAATGCACTTACTTGTTGGATGCAGGTAAAGCTCATTTAACTTCTGAGTTCTTTAGTAACACATATGTATGCACACGTGCGCGCACACACACACACACACACACACACACACACACACACACACACACACACACAAACACACACACACACGCGCGCCCGGGGGTTACGCAGAGGAGATGGATGAATTTTAACAGAAAAATATCTGGTGTCTTTCGTACCTACACTACTATAGACAAAAGTATTAGCCACCTACACAGGAGCTGCTCGGCCATGGAAACCCATGCCATAAAGCCCCCAGTGCACGGTTTTTGTACTGATGTTCATGCCAGAGGAGGTTTGGAGTGATTAAGTCAGCAGAGCGTTACCTCTTTTTCACAAATGTTTGTAAAGGCTGACTGCACAGCTAGGCTCTTGATTTTATACACCTTTGGCAAACGGACTGAAGACACTTAAATTTAAAGATTGAGAGGTGTGCTCCTATACTTTTGTATATTTAAGAGCCTGTGTCCACATATGGGGACATTACATTTTGGCTTTGCTACACCGTATACTTCATTCTGGTCAATAGTGTTTTATACTTTAAGTCATGTTGACTTTGTTGTGTTGTGCTGTTAAATAAACCCTTTTTTTCCACAAAAGTATGTAACAAAATACAATTTCAAAGAAGAATGTTAGTTTATATACATATCAGGTCCATCTAATCACAGATATCTAGGAGAAATTAAAAATGCATTGAAAACAGCGGCTCAGGTCTCCCGAGGATAGTGCACTATGGACAAAAGAAGAAATCCTGGACCAAAGGGTACTTGCAAGTTATAGTTTATTTTAGAAACCATTAAAGCAACAGACTCAGTAAAATCTGTGGACTCAGCAGCGTATTGATTATGTATGTTGCTGGAATTTATGCTCTTGAGGTCAACGAGAGCAAACAAAACAGTTCCAAAAAATCTCCATAGAGCCAAGGAGAGCTGCAAAAAATGTCTGTTGATTCATTACTTTGAGGTGCATCTCGCAGATTACACAAAGTCAATGATCCACTGTTAACATATTGTACAAATGTGTTGCTGAAGCTTTTATATGAATTAAGCTAATTATCTAATATTTGTACCTCTTTATAGCATCTTAATAACTGATTAAAACAATCAATTGCAATCCGCTGACTAATGAACAGGTTCACAGCTTATCACTGCTGGTCATCTAAGGTCTGTTCTTCTTCACATTTGCAACTCCCACTTTTTTTCTCACTGTCTATGGCATTCGATGTCTGTCACTTCTCCTCGAATCCCTTTCTCTCACCTATTCTTCTCTCGCCACCCTTGTGTCACCCCTTTCCCAAACTCAAGCAAGCAGAACAGAGCAGGCAGGTCTTCTCTAGCAGACCAGAACACTCTGTTCTCAGAGTTCTCACCTTTCACCCTGGGTGAACGTGAGGCGGCATCACTCAGGCCCCCAAGCCCCGCGGAGACCAGAACACAACACCTACCTGACTGGCTGGGTTGTATGGAGAGTCAGCAGTACGGTGAAAGACACAAGCACGTAGGGAGAAATCAGGTAAATCAAACATGTGACCGGCATCATAGAAGTGTATAGGTGACATAGAAACATCAAAAGCTGGTTTCAATGCAAAGGTGCTGTGTTAAAGTCCAAGTTCTAGTGCAATGTCCAGATCTTTTTTGTGGTATTTGTATGCATATATGTTGCTGGCCTGCTTTCCTGCTGTACAACAATAGAGGATTTTCATAAAGTCAGTTTATGGCACATTAGAACTGTGAATCAGTGAATGCCTGCGTTGCCACATAAAGTGATTGATTGTTTTTGAGTGTTCGGCTCAAAGGGATGCTGGATTCATTACACTGGCTTCTGAGACTCTGGCAAACTATACTAGAGCTTCACACAACACACACAGTAAACATCTTTGCTGTAATAATTCTATACAATCTGTGTGCATGATGGCCTGTGTACTGGTGTGACTGTGCAAGCGTATGCCAGCAGTAGCGACCTTGTCCCTGCCCCCTCCAGCAGGACTGCCAGATGCTCAGTAATCTGTGTGAAAGGCGATCCGCCACTTAATGGGATTGTTTCTGTTGCACCTTAAAGAAGAGGCGGACAGCAGACCAGAGCTGAGCAGTCATCCTCCATAACTGCTGTCCTGGGACCTCAGGTGGACACAGTGGGTGAAGATACACCACCAGAGTGTTGGGGAGGAAGGAGGGGGCTTCACACATCTGAATCATAAAACAGGACTGAGCTCCTCTCCCTCCAGAGTGTATTGTCTTAAAACAGATGGCTGACATATTGACAAGGAGGAGAGAGATGATATGGTTGAAAGTGTGAACATATGGAGGCCTGATTATCTCAGTTAAAGATGTTTTGAGGCTATGTCAAACAGGTGTCTTTGTAGGTTCAAAAAGAAGAAAAAGTTTGCCTAAGGAAGGTAATCAATAGGTAAACTGCTAATAGATAACAGATCTAACCTGATCTAATTAACACCTCAAGAACTGTTCATATGTTATTCATCATGGTTGGGCCAGCAGTTAGGAAAAACGGGCAAAAGTACAGCTTTGAACTAATTTTATTCCTGTAATTTGATTAGGTGATTTGTTAGAAATTACTTTATTTATTTTTTATTTTTTTCAAATTTCAGAAAAGGGAGCTGCTGAACTTACTGGCAATATACAGCATCAGTCAAACGTTTGGGCACACTTACCCATTCAAATGAATGGTACTGACCGGTACTGCATGCTACTATTGAATATCATCAGCTTTGTTTTTCTGAAATTTTCTTCTCTTTGTTATTAGTGGTCTCTCTAGCTTCTTTTCCCCTCTTTTCTTCCCTCCACCTTCTAACCAATTATGGCAGCTAGTTGTCCCTCTTTGAGCCAGGTTCTTTTTCCTATTAAAAGGACGTTCTTCTTCCTCACCATCGCCAAGAGATTTTGATAGGGATCATCTAATTGTTTGGGTGTCATAACCCAAACCTTGACCCACCAGCAGCAGTTTCTTTCTTTGTTTCACTCAATTTTAACTTTACATTTTACTGTTCCCAGTGGCTATCTTTGGTTAATTGTAGGAACTCAGAAATTATTAGGTATAGGGACCCCCCCCCCATGAAACATTAAAAAGTAAAAGGAGGATGCTGTTAATTCTTTTTATTTAGTGGTTGTGACCAATCAAATGCTTTTCCAATGGTAGTTTGTAATCAGTGAGATGTGCTGAAAATGTCTGCACAGTTTGAAACCAGTAAGTGAGGTTAGGAGGGGCCAAACAGCAACTGTTTGCCCTGAGGCTGCCTCATAGATTATTCAGCTCTAGTCATGATGTACAAAGTACATTATTATGTTGCTTAATATACATTATATTTTTTAGCTAATCAGTATACAAAAAAAAATCAAACAAACAGTAAAACAGAATATTACATATTGAAATCCATCTTTTAATCATTATTGTAACCAAAGACCAATGACCTGGGATAGAGAGGGGAACAGCAAAGTGACAAAAACACATTAAAAGAGCAGAAGTTAGGAAGAGGCAACAGCATATTTATCTGTCTGTGAGTAACATGAGAACTGGTTTCCTTCCTTGCACCTCTGGCAGCAGTAAAACTGTCCGTGTCATAACGCCCAGCGTGTCAAAATGATATGTTTAACCATCTCCTACCTATTATGCAGGACAATTGTTGCTCAGGATGGATTTCCTCCCAGTGTGAAATGACAGATTCTCCTTCTTTATTGCCGAGTGCCCACTCGGCTCACCGCCCCTCTTCAAAAGACCGCGACTATGTGTCACCTGTGCAGAATGCAAAGACACGTTAGATAGAATTTCACAGCAGACCTCTATTCATGCTTATGATTGCTTTGTTTGGTGGAGAGATTTCAGTATCCATAGGAGATGAGAAGGAGGGACCTCTGCTTTACAAATGAGCCGTTGCTTTGTCAACACAGGAGTGGGGTTATCTCAAGCAGCAGCTGAAAGACTGATAGAGGGAGATGATTATCAGCGAGATAGCAGCATGGCGATTGGGCCATAAGGATATCATACGCATGGAAGGATAAAAGAATAAAGAATTACAACAGAGTGTAATCAAAGATCACTTTTTTGAAAAGCTCCAATGCTGACTGAATAATATCAAATAAGAGCTCCAATCAGTTGTTAGTTGACCAACAGAAAATTGATCTGCAACTATTTTGACATCATGATCAAACTAAATCTGAGAAGGAAAATGCTAAATTTGGCTATTTCAGACTTTCTGCTGTGAGGATTTCATTATTTTCATTGTCATATATGCTGCTTGCTGAATACTTTGTGGTTTGGGACTGTGGGAAACTGATATGTTGGTTAATTATTTCATGTTAATTACATACAATATTACTTTTTAATGAGAGGGCAACAGGTCAAGTGGATAAGTCTGCTTCTGAACCTGAGTTTACATTAAAACAGCACAGAGGGTTTTTTCATTTGTCTTTCTTTTGTATTATTCTTTTGTGTTCATTTTCACGTTAAATTATTATACATTGTGTCATAAATTTCATGCTCAAAGGTTACTTTTTCTTTGGTTTTAGTGGTGTTCTTGTAGATTCATTGCAGGTGCTTTAGGCCCACGTTCCATACACTGAAAATCTTAATTTATAGACTAAACGGACTAGTTTAGACTAGTTTGTTTGAATTTTGAATAAACAGCAACAGCATTGCAGCAGACCAAGATCAATCCTAATAACTGCAACAATTATTTTTTTTTCTTCACGTTAGATATAACGTTAGATAGAAATAACAGGAAATAAGCTGAACACCCATCAGAAGACAACAGGTACTACAGAGTATTTTAAATACCTGAATTCACATTTAAACTTTCTCTTTACTCTGAAAGACATAGAGAGAGAGGGACACAAGCCCAGCTGAATGAGTGAAGACCCAAAGGTCACAAGGGAGGGGTGTGGGGCTACAGATCAGGGGTCCTGTTCCTTTTCCAGCCTTTTCAATTAAGCCCCAGCACACTGGTAACAATTTATGAACATGACCTTCCAACTTTCCAGCTCCCACACTCAGCTCTGGGAGCCAACCTCTCCAACCCCCCCAACAACATCAAACCAACCCCCAGTGCACTTCTGACCCTCTGACCCACTACATATAGCCCATCTTGACAGGACAAACCTACTGCTGCATGCAAAAGCACATGTGTATTACTGTATGTATGTATTCAATGAAGGCGCAAAGCCACACACTCTTACGCACCAGATCTGGTCCCCTGTGTTCACTTTGAGGGGTCAGTGCTTATTCTTCAGCACAGGCTCAAAGGTGAGTAATAAAAAAATCTAATACAGTAAATGCACAGGGTCACCAGCATATCAATATATAATACAGAAAAGGGACAGATGACAACCCATAAGCCGATGGGAAGCAATTGAATTCTCTGTTTCTCCCTATCTCTGGATGCATCAATCTGCAGGTGTTGATAATTGAATTAAGAAGGAGACGTGATTAACAAGTTCTTCAAAAAAGCTGGAATTGCCTGCAATCTGACGCTTGAAGATCTTGATGGGCTTCCTTGGGTGCAGAAACTATTTGTGACATCTCCACAGTTCAGCCAGCTGTCTTCATTTTAATTAAAAATCTTTCACGGATGTAAGAGTTATGGAAGGTGCAGCGAGGGCTCCTGGCAGCAGCCTGAATGAAATACCACATAGCAAATTGTGTGTGTGAATATAGTAAGCAACAGTTACATCAACTGAATGAGACGGAGGATGCGATTTCCCAAAAAGGGGCCATATCCAAGGCAGCCAGTGCCCAGTGATGCTAGACAACTTTATTGAAACTATGAAACTTTATATGATATTATAGGACCTGCTGTCATTAACCTGAGCTCATTGCATTACCAATAACTTTACTGCAGAGCTGTTTGACTTTGGCAGGACTATAATAGATGTGTGTTTCATATCTTGACTTTTATTCAACCTGAAACATGAAGTCAAACATCTATTAGAAGTATTACCTTAAAGAGAAACTACGTTTTGAGGTTGGCACTAAAAGCTTGTGAATTTTTATTATAATTCATTAAATGTATGTTTCTGATGTCACAGTGTTTCCATGCCTTTCATTTTTCTTTCTTTTTTATATGCTTTGACGAGGTGAGCTTAAATATTATGAACAGACAGGATATTTAGGTTAGAATTTCAGTTAAAATAATTAATTTTATATGTAATACCTGTCATTAACATTAGAGGTGAGTGCACACATTGCAGTTTACTTACTTAGTTTCATTTTTTTTTAACTCTGAATTGGCATTAGGGTGGTTATAAGCATAATGACAAAGAACAGGCTGAGCTGCAAATATCATGTTTGTATCACAAAGATTTATTTTTTTAAGATACAAATTTTTTTTTTTCTTTTACGTTTGTATCGCTCTTTGTATAGCTCTTTTGGGCTTATGAATGACATACAGTATATTTTAAACAGATGGCAAATTATAGGAACAATTTTACTGTAAGTGTAATAATTATAACAAACGCAATTAACACTACTGGCAGAGCAGACATTAGATGCATGAGACTGTTCATCACAAAACAAATTAGTTCTGATCTCATTGCTTATTATGTCATGTCTGTGTGAGACAATGAATATAAAAAAAAGACAATATGCTATAGCTACAATATACTGACTGCGGCAGTAATCTGAGACCCCTGTGTTTAATGACTATGTATGTGGGGGCCACATTTGCAAATCATTTTAAATACCAATGAATGAGACATAAGCCATTGACCTTATGAGTCTTCTAACAATTACACCTTAAAAACGTGCCTATTCTGCATGTGTATAAAAGGCAAGGTCAGTTTTTATGGTTGGTTATTATCAGCTTTTTATTATGCAAAACAAATTTCACTCTCCACAACTCCACTGTTTGCCATCTTTGTCCATGTTCACTCTCTGAAGACCTCCATCAAACTCTCCACTACTCCTTAATAGACTGGGGTCCTCTCAGTGACATCATAACTCACACACTCACCTCTACTAGGGCTATTGTTCTCTTCACTTTATCACTACAGCAGGACCTCTGCTGCAGGGATACGGAGGCAAACATCTGTCACGTATAAGTTCAAGTTTTTGATCACAGATTTTAATGTTTCTCCAGCTGTAAACACATTGTCTCAGTAGGGCCTTCACACAAACAAATATCAGATATCAGAGAGATGCACTAAAGATCAAACAGACCTCAGTTATAACAGGGTCCAGCGTGGTGCATGTCATTAATGTGACCCTTGCAGCGTAGTGGAAGAGGAAGTAATGAATTAGAGTGGAGCTGGGAGGGCATTAGAGATTAGGTAGTAGAGAGGGCTCAAACAAGGAGCAACTGCAGGGTCAAGGGTTAGACATATACCAAAATTTGTCAAGCAATCCCAGCATGTGTATTAGGTGGCGGTGTTACGCTATCGTGGTATAAAGTAAATGTACTGTTTACTGCAAAGCAAGAACATTTTCAAGTTTTGAAGAACAGCCTCAAAATAAATTCTATGGAAAAAATGCACTTAAAATAATAAAATATGGAACAGTAAAATACTTCTCAACATTATTTATATTTATTAAATATATTATAACATTTATAATGCAACATTTTTCAGAGAGTGCCAGTATTTCCCTTCTTTTCCACATTTCCTAAGACAACATATTTTATATTTCTTTTAAAGTTGATGATGAGCATTTTATTACTTTTAATGTTGTGACACTGGCAATGCCCCCCCACCCCTTTTTTTCTTGCACACTTAACTCTAACTTACTTTAAAAGTAAATTAATGGAGGATTCATTGCTTTGTAGATCTGATCCTTCCCCTTTTGAATGTAAAGAAGCACTCTGAAAACCCTGACGAGGTATAAATTGTGCAATACTCTGTGAGAAAAGACCTCATTCTCTTTCCCTGCCTGCCTGCCCTCATAGGTGCGATAAGTAAAGCATCCCAATAAATCTGGTGGTCATCAAAGAAGTTCTACTTCCAGGCCTCGTAACCACAGACTCTGATCTGAGAGACAGAGGGGTCAGTCACTGAGCCTGACTCACACAGAGATCGTCAATAACAAACTCTCCTCAACTGTCCAGCTTCCAGGACTGGGTTTCTCTGAAACATCATTTTGTTATTCTTACGGTGAAAGATTACACACAGTACAGCCAGACATACTGACGATGTCATAAATGACGACAAGCCCCAGATGTGGGAATCTGAGTAATCTTCAAAGGTCAGATTCAACAAAGTAGATCTTGTTGTGATGTCTTTTCTTGCTGCAGTGACGATAAGTGATGTTATGTTTTCTGTTCATCACTTGACATATCTAACAGTAATTTACGACGGCAGCCTGGTAAAAAAGGAAAAGCCTGTTCAGGAAAAATTAAAGTACACAAAGCAACAGTGTATTATACTTCTGTACTGTTGGATGCAGTCATGTTTATACATATGTAATTATAAAATATGAAACAATACCACTTAATAGAATTCAGTTTAATTATTTGTTGGCATTTTTATGTAATCTAAACACTGAAAAAGGTCCACTACCTGTTTCATGATTTCACACATGAATTCTGCAAGCAAAGTTAATTTTGGCACAAGCACAGTAAGCAAAATCATAAAAATGTCATTTAGACACAAAAGAAGCAGGAAAAAAATGTGAAAGTGGAGCAAAGTAGCCCCATTACCAAAAACTGAAAGCCTTTTAAAAATAGTTAAAAACCACCAGAATACCTGATCCCTTTGAGCTGTGTGTGTGCATCGTGCTTGTGAATAGAGCCCTTAAGAATGGCCTCTTATGACATTAACCTCAGTCACAGCTCTTTTGTTTTTTAAATTAATCTTTAATTAATTAATCTTTAATTAATCTTTAGTGACCTAAAATGACTGAATAACTAATACCTCAAGACAACAGAAAAAAAAATGAAGACACAAAACAACCCTGTTATATACTAAGCAGTTATTGACCTACTGCAACCTGCTATATGCATTCTTCAAATAATGAAATATTATTAACAAAACCATTGATTTAGTAGATGCACACACTAATTTAGTTTTTTTGCTCTACCCAATATCAAATTTCTGTAACTTGGGAATTATTAAATGTAATAACAATGTTGAAATTGTTCATCAGTCCATTGTTATTCTACTGGTAAAACTTGTGTCCCACATCATCATGAGAGAAGCATGAATTGTGTAGGTTCTCCCTGAACCCGGCTGTGAAGCCATGGCTAATGCCAATTAAACAGAGTGGCTTAGTGACTGTGACCTAAAAATGATCGCTGGTGTCAGCTGCTGGCCAAGGTCATGCCATAGCGTTAACAAGATTTGATCCTCTGTGCTCTGTTGCACTTTCTTTTTCTTTCATTTTATCCTTTTGACTTGTCCCGTCTCCTGTAACAATATTTCACTGTCAGCTTTTGCTGCTCTTGGTTTTTACTATACACACACACACTCGCCCTCTTCTCTGTCCAGTTTATGTCCTCCGTCCAGTCCAGTCTTTGTTTCCCCTCTTACTCGTCTGTCTACGCGATCATTTTAATCAACAAGATGCCGGGTGACATTCATTGTCTCACCCATTTCATTTTGTCCATTTGCAGATAAACATTCAGCATGCTTTGATTTATGGCTTGCTGTCTCTCTTTTATAAGCATAAACATAAAAGATAATTTATCACCCTGGCCACTTCATGTTCAGTGTAAGTAGTTAAATACTCATTTAAATATGTTCTCGGTATTAACAACAGAACTCTGTATGTCAGTAAGGATACTGAAAAAAATGTAAAAGTATCTCATATTTAAATATCTTTGAAGTCCCAGATAAATGTAGGTAAAGACCTGGTCTAACATTATTTACGCGCCATAATTTCTTGGTGTTACTTTTAGTCATAGCGCACACAGATTTGTAAAGTTTTAACAAAATTACTTACTGGACTTTCCACTGTCAAACACAGACCTGTAAGAGGGTGTTATATAAATGAAGCCATTGTTTTAATTAAAACCCCTAATTTTTATAAATAAAATTTACAATTAGATTTACATTAATGCATTACACTTCTGACATCCTCTTCCTCTGTTCATTTGTTGGCATTCTTTCCGACACAAACCACTGAAATATTAAAATGGTTTTGTTTAAGAGCATGTGCCTACATTAAAGCTTTTTAAACGTCTATACTAAAAATAATGTGCCTTTTTTGTATTTGTTATGGAATGGAATCTTCAAATCTTTTTTTAAACATATTTTGAACTTTTACTATTCTGCACACAGATGAACTTTCTTCTATTTTAAACTTCAGATAGATTTAGATTTAGATTCACATTTTTAATATCTTTTATAGCTTTCAATAAATTAGACAAGTCATGTATCAAAATGTAGACAAACGTGTACTCTTACACAGAGTGTAACTTTCAAAGCACAGATTCACAGAACATGAACAAGTCTCGAACAGACACAGGTGCTGTTCACTGTTTCTGTTTTCTAAATTTAAATGTTTTCTCTGCGAGTTTTTTTTTTTCATTTGAATGGCAGAAATGATCCTTTCAACCATCCATCAGATCATTGGTTGAATAGACCCATCATGGCTGCATCCTTGGCTACATCCTCCATGTAATGGATTCGTCGTATTTTCTTTTTGCAGGAAAGATCATAAGATACTTTTAAAGCAAATCAATAAAGCTTTCATTAGTCATATTACCTATGAATACCTTCAACTTTTTCAGGTTTAACTCACATTTTAAAACTACTTCTGTTTGCCACTTTATCATATACTGTACACACATACTGACGCATACACTGTCTCTATCTTCAAGCTAAGATTCTTTACCAGGTAACAGAAGAAGTTATGAAAAGAAGTGCCCAACAGGCAAGACTCCCAAATCCCTAACATGAGTTAACAGGAGGGGACTTTCAAAATTAAAGCTCATACCTGTTAAAAGGACAATAACAGGGGTTGGCGCAACAAAATAAATATAGTAGTGTGAATTTTCAAAGAAATCTTTCAGTTCAGTTCTCTTTCCTCCACATAAGGTAACATCTGGCTTTAAAAGAACAACATGGCTGCAGCCAAAATATTAATGCTGAAGTTTTAAAATCCATATCCAAAACCAAAGGATGACATCAGAGAGGTTACATCCATCTTTTATACTATACTTAATCATAAAAACAACTTGCTGTTGTTTACCATGTTTTTACATAAAAGCGCTGGCTGGTAACAGAAGCACACATGTGAGTTTTACAAGCTGTTTAAAAAAATTCATAAGAAGAACTGAGTGCCACTGAAACTCAAAGAACAACAATATTTGTACATATCTAAAATGTTTTTTTCACTTTGAACACAAGATTTGAACAGACCAAGTGCACTCATAAAACCTACAAGTTACAATGTGTGACTTTTTCTAAGTGGAGCAGTGAGCGTTTCAGTAGGTATTAGCTACAGTTACTGACTCATCATCAAAAAATCAATTCATTTTTACCAGACATACAAACAGCCATCTCCGGTAAGTAATGCTTAGCTCATCACTCAGGCTCAGTAAAATGATTACTTTGCTTAATAAAGAAATTTTATTAAAAGAAAAAAAATCCCAATAAAACATTGTTTCAAGAAAGAGATGGCATGCACAAGGAGATCCACTTAAGCACAGGTGCACACATTAGCACGAACACAGTCACTGTGCACACAAACACATATTGCATGTGACACAATCACAGGTGGTTCACATGCAACACAAATGTACACTGCTCAAAAAATTAAAGGAACACTTTGAAAACACATCAGATTTCAATGGGGGAAAAAATCAAAGCGAATAGCTACACTGATATGGACTGTAATGTGTTAGGAATGAAAGGATGCCACATCGTTTGATGGACATGAAAATTGTCAACCTGCAGAAGGCTGAAAAAATCAAAGTGAAAAAATTATGCAGCAGGCTGCCGAAACGTCATTGCAGCAACTCAGAATGGTACACAGTAGTTTGAATGCCCTCCACATGCTTGTATGCATTCCTGACAGCATTGTAGCATGCTCTTAATGAGACATTGGATGTTGTTCTGGACCAGGCCATCACTGAGCTCCTGGACAGTTTGAGGTGCAACCAGGTGGTGTTGGGTGAACCAAAACATAATGTCCCAGAGATGTTCTATTGGATTTAGGTCAGGTGAATGTGGGGCCCAGTCAGTGGTATCAATTCCTCCGTCCTCCAGAAACTGCCTACATATTTTTGTTTCATGAAGCCAGGCATTGTCGTGGACCATGGTGTCAAGGTGCCACTGCGTAGCCTGTAGAAGTCTGTGTGTCCTTCCATGTGCCTCCCCAGACCATCATTGACTCACCACCAAACCCATCATGCAGATCAATGTTACAGGCAGCATAACGTTCTCCACAGCTTCTCCAGACCCTTTCAAGTCTGTCACATGTGCTCAGGGTGAACCGGCTCTCATTTGTGAAACACACAGGCACCAGTGGTGGAGCTGATAATCGACAGCAAATACCGTGAGCACAGGGCCCACTAGAGTACATCTGGCCCCCAGGCCACCCTCATGAATTTGCTTTCTGATTGTTTGGTCAGAGACATTCACACCAGTGGTCTGCTGTCATTTTGTATGGCTCCGAAAGTGCTCATCCTGTTCCTCCTTGCATAAAGGAGCAGGTACTGGTCCTGCAGAAGGGTCAAGGACCTTCTAGCCCTGTACAGATCTCCTAGAGTAACTGCATGTCTTCTGGAATCTCCTCCATGCTCTTGAGATGTCAGTGGCCCTCACCTGTAAAATCCTTCCTGTTTTGGGGGTTGCCTCATTGTTGCCCCTCTTGTGCACCTGTTGTTAGTTTCATTAACAGCAAAGCAACTGAAACTGATTAACAACCTCCTCTGCTACTTACTGACTAGATCAATATTCCAGATCTTTAATTGACTTGATGCTATACTCTGAATAAAAAGCCTTCCTTTAATTTTTTTATTTGAGTAGTGTCAATAACGAAGCTCACAACCCACATGCACAAATAAATGAAGGCCTTTTTTGGTCAGAAGAAGGAGTAATATTATCTTCAACATCAAAATCATCATCATCCGCAGCAGCAGCATTAGAGGCCAGACCATAGAGGTCCAGCTCACATGATGTGATTATCTGCTCCACTGGTCACTGTCTCCTGGCTGGTTAGAGCACATTAGCAACTGGGATGTTTCTCTCTGGCAGAGACACAATCCTGTGTGTTTATGTATCTATGTTGTTGTATATAAATAGCCGCACTGGTCAGTTGAAACACATTACCCACCTGTAAATTTCTGCCCAGGAGGGCCAAGACTCCATGATGCTTAATTTGAGCTGTAAGAAGAGAAATATGCTACAAAGGAGAAGAAAGCCAGTGCAGACTAATTCTGCTATGTGTATTATTTTAGAAGAGTGAGAAACTGCTCTATTTCTAAACATGAAGCAAAGTGGCAGGATTTCCTTTCTGGGTAAAGAGATTAGCTTGCATTTGTGTTAAAGTGATGGGTGATGGTTTATGATTTCATGTCTTTACTACAAACACAGATGTTTATGTGCATCATGCATGCATACACCACCTATGATGGGAAGGCCCTCCTGTGGACAATGCAACCAGACCAATAATCTCTCAGTCAGCGAAGCAGTGAGATGAGATAATGATCAGTCAGCTGTAACGGCTGAGGCCTGCCGGAGCGCCGTGCTGGCCCACCAGAGGTTTGCTCCCAGACACAGCAGCACTGTACGAGAGCCTTTAGCACACCTGCATGCTTCACTGAAGCCAGGACAAGTGTGAATATCTCAGCCCAGGTTCAGTGAATGTGAATACCCCAGTGGAAACATGATGAAGGTTTCACAGTACTAAATCTAAAATGGATAATCATGATGAAACCACCTGTATAAAACTATATTTGTCCTTTTGGGAATTTTTCAGGTGTTTATTTAATCAGGCATGAGGCATTTTTTTCCACCAAATTTACATGGAATGCATGCTATGAAGCAATGAGAAGAGGAAAGTTTTTTGTATTGTGTTTCCAGAATTTCAATTAAAATCCATTCCTAGTTTTGGTCAAACCTGTTTTGGCTTCGGGTGATTTCAGGTATTCAGACTTCACAAAGTGAAAACCTATATTTCCAGACATATGCAATTTCTAGCTTGCTATCACATGTCTTTCTCCAAAATAAAGCTATGGCTGAATAATCTTAAATGAAGTATTTTCTGCTCCTGATTTAGTGAAAAACTATCAAATTCAGGAATTAAACACTATAAGTTACAGTAAAAGGAAACAGTCTTGTTTCAAAGAATGATATTTTGTTGGAATACCTCAAAAATCAGACAGTATCCATATTGAATATTCTAGCTCCTGTGCCCCAGTTTGTGTTAAGTGTGGGACTTCATGATGAATGATTATGCCTTAAAAAAATAAAAACTGCTCAGACATGTGAAGATTTAAATATTATCCTGTTATACACAAGAACATTGTAACAGTTTGTGTGTTTTAGTATTCCTTCTTAAGCCGGCTCACTGAAGGTGTGGAAAAAGATTTTTGTCATTTCTGTGCGCGAAAGAAAAGAAATTATACAGGAAAACAAAAAATGAGACTACATGAAAGAGCTGATAAAAAGGAAGGTGGTGGCGAGGCAGATAAGTCAACGGGGTGCTTTGTGTCCTATAGCCTAACAGCCGTGTTGTCCAACTTACTGTGAAGGAGCACTCTGTTAATTCTGCAGTAAATTTCTCACTAGTTAATAGCTTCTAGAGGGCTTTCACTTAACCGCTTTCACGCCTCTCACTGTGGCTGTTAGTTGGCTGCAGCTGATGCCAGTACAGCCATCACCCATCTCTCAGCTGCTTTTCGTCTATAGATGCCTACACTGTTAACTTTATGTCAGGTCTCTCTGCGAGGTCTGCACTGCCACGGCTCTGTCAACATATTGCCAAGAAACCTGCTGCCTGAGGTGAAAAGTCGACACACTCGCTTTTTTGTCTGTTTAAGTTCTTTGCTTCATGCCTTCACTAAATTGCCTCCAGCCTTTGGTTTGTGTCTGCTGAATAACCGCATGTAAGACCATCAGGCAGCATATACAGGCCAACACATACAAGATAATAAAACCCGCTATTCCTGTCCGTCTCCTGCAGACACCAAACTACCCTGTACTACCACAGGGATCGGGGAAGTGTTTCAGATGGTATGAATTATTTGCTGGAGTCTCATTTGAGGCTTCTTGACATCTTGGGGTTTTTTGAGGTGAAATATTTATGGGGCTACTGTTAGCCAGTGCAGATGGGCACCTCAGTGTTCTCTTGTGGTGTATTTGTGAGGAAATGAAGGCAAACCACAAACAGGGCGTTGGCCCATGTGCTAGATGAGTTCTGACTGCTCTCTCATGTGTTATCAGCACTGACTTGTCGGCTATGGTTATGTTAGCTGTCAGATAGGTTTAGATCAGGCCATGAGGAGAAGCCCTTCATGAATACAAATTGTAAGAGATAGGCCATCTCAGTGTGCTTCAGTCTGCCAAGAATCATACCATCAATGAAAAAAGAAACCTCATAGCTCCAGAACAGAGGTTCCAAGTAGAATAGATAATTTTGACTTACAAGCTGAAATGAATGAAACTAATAATATTACTGAAGCACATGTTCCGTATCAGTGACGTCTGGCATTTTTTCCTAAAGCATTTTGATATATTTGTAATATAAGAATGGATAAGGTTTGATTTATTGAACCACTGCAGTTAATTTGCCTCAAAGGTATCAGTCACTGTACACTGTACAGTACAACAAAATTAATGGCATTATAATTTCGTTCCATAATTTGCCCATAAATCCAGGCTCTGGGGAGGCCAATCCATGACTGATTGTGTTCTAGTGTGTGTTTTTCTATCCAGGTGTGCTTTTACTGCATTTAGTTGCTAATCAGATTCTTTCCATTTGTTATTCTATGGTGGAACCAAATCTGTCTGTAATTTCTGTGTTTATAAATCCATCAATTTGGATAAGATCCCTACACCACTGGCTGAAATGGAGCCTCCAGGGTGTTTCACAGATGGCTGCAAACACGCACTGTTATACCGTTTTCCTGACATCCTCTGTATATATTAACAACAATTTGAACCAAAGTTTTAAATTTGGATTAATCTTTCCCTGAGACCCTTTGCCTGTCATGGTCTGCCGCCCTGGACCAGGAGGTTTGAGTGGCTCTCCACCCTTCTCGATGAAGCCTGGATTCTTCCACTCTTTAGCTGAGCACCTGTACCCCATCAAGCCTCGTCACCAGCGGTCTTTCAGGACCAGCACAACCATCCAGTCTCTGCCAGATTATCTACCTCCTTAGAGTGGTAACCTGGCTCAGTTTTGCATTCCTTTCCGCACAACCTGTACTAGTGTGCTAACATCCTGCTTCTTTGTCCTCTCATACTGCTTTCTCCAACTTGCTTCACAAAGCGGACAGCCTGCTGACCCTCCCAGCACATCTTTCCAGCTCAAGAATGAGCTAGCTAATCTGGACTTCAGACTCCCCCTGGACCTCTTGTCTCTGAACCCAACTAAGGCGTCATTCACCATCTCCTTCCCTAAGGACCGACGGCTCTCCTCACTGAGAACATTCCCGAGATTAACTCTCCTCTCCGCCCTTTACGAATATTCCACCTGGACCTGCAAGCTTGGTCAACTCGTATCCCTGGCTAAGACTCCTGAGCTGTTAACCAAAATAAAGATTAGTGATTATTGTAAACTCCTTCGGTGGTCTCTTGATTGGGTTCTTCTTGAGTTCACTCTCTCTGGTTCAGCCAGTTCATCACATTGCCACTGATTTTCAGTCTAATTTTCAGGTAATTTGGCATTCTTCAGCCATTTCTCCCATGTGCCTTTCTTAAGAATGGCTTTTTGACAGCCACACTTCCAGTGAGACTGTTTCTGAAGATGGATCAGCTGAAGGACCAGATGCACCTCTCAGGTCCTGTTTGGTCTTTGCTGGATTTTTTTCCCTACTTCTTAAGGACATGACTTTCAGCTACTGCCCATCTGCCTTAGGTAGATTTGTAGGCCTCCCACTTTATGGTTTCCTTAAAATTTTAGAGACACACTGCACACCATATAGGCCACATTCTGGAAAAATAGCTCTTTGTAGGTGCAAAAATGCAAATTTATGCCTCTGGGTTCTTTGGCATCTTTGACATTTGTCATAGATTCATCTAAAGAAATTGGAATAAGTTATGTGTTTTTAGTAACAGGCTGCTAGTAACAAAGTGCCTTAAAGATTCAATTCAAAATTGGTACTTTGCTAACTTGTATATGCGTAGACACAACAGTGGTTCATAACTTGAGTTAGGTGGCTTTTTATGCTTGAATGATTCATAGATCAGTGTTAAGTGGATTAACAGACAAAAATAAATAAAAATGGTCAAGTGCAACAACTGTGTTGAAAATAAGTGAAAAAGCAGCCAATGTCCAAAGAAAAGCCTTCAGAAAGCCTGAAGAAATCTTGCTGTAGACCACTGTAAAAAAAATTCAAAGTCTGACTCCTTGTAATCAAAATATAAAGAAATGAGGTGGTATAAGACTTTTGCACAGCACTATATATTGTGTGTTTTGTCATTGGTGCCAAAAACAAGTTCTCCTCTTCTTAGACACTAGACTCTCTGGTTCAGTTGGTCAGTGCATTTTCCTGAATCATATCGATTTACAAACCACTGATTTAACATTGCAGTTCATTAACCTAAAATATCACTGACCTCAAATTAAAGATGCAGTTAAGAGCAATAAATAAAGCTAAGTGAGGAGACTTCACAGCAAATAACTTGCTGAAATTTCTGGTTTAAAGAAAACCTCAGTAAGATATCACTCTGGCAGAAGGCTAGCGTGTTGTGCATATCCATTAACAACAAGCCATATTTTGTGCATTTATGTCTCATCTTTCATATATGTTAACTTTCAGGCCTTTAAACAATGTTTTAGTGAACCATATATAAGTTGTTATGGAGGCAAGCTGTCTGAGCCTCATGCATTTAGTTTTGAAACACTTATCCTGCCGTTGACAGATGAGACTAGAGTTTTTCCATGACAACACTAGATTCAGACCACCTAACAATAGCCCCACAGCACTCATGCCTCCAAATGGACTTCAGCAGATCTTAATAGGGACAAAGAGAAACGGACTCCTTCAGCACCCTCACTGTCGTCATTGCAGAACATTTAAACCTGAATCTCGTATTTTTTCAATAGTTTAAGTACGCATGCAAAGGGCTTTAAAACAGCCTGATTTTTTGTTTTGTGTAAGAATTTGCTGATACTGGAAAATTTGATGTCTTAAAGTTAATATCTTAAAGTGCTTAGTGTGATGCTGATGTCTGGAGCACTGAAAATATATAATTGGCTTGCAAAACATTTAATTGAAAACCTGGTTTTACCAGGTTTGTACCACTTCATTTTTCTTATTTGAATCGACTACAAAATTTTATTTTGTCGTTTATATTTAGCAATGTGTGGTCTTTCATCTGTTGAAACTCTGTATACTTGTACACTGGTTAGGAAATAGTCGTTGTCTAACACCTTCCTTTGAGTAATGAGTAGATATTGTTTGGGTGGCATTCCTGAGACTTGCTGGAGAGTTTCAGAATTGCTGGGCTGTCTGTCCTTGTTGCCACCTCATCTGGAGTTATAGCCCACACCAAGAGAAAGCGCCTGACCAGCTTCCTTAGATTAGTATCAATCCCAGAAGGCTATTAAAAAGCCATTTGTCTCAATACAAATGGCAGGCAGTCATATGTGGCCCAAGTGTTGCTTGTTTTATTTTAACCCTGTGGAGTCTGTTTGCCACAACACTGCTTGTGTTACACCAGAATCGCCAGTTTAAAAAGTCAAGGGGGGTGTTTTTTTTACCTTACCTATTTTAGATGTGCATATGGCAATTTCATGTGAAATCCCTTAGTCTAATTATATAGACAAAATAACGCTACATATTTCTTTGTAATTGCTTTCAATAAATTGTGTTAGTGTCATAGGCCATGTCATAAATGGGCTAAATTGGGAAACCAGACAATGAATGACTGAGCCTGAAAAAATAAAGCTGCTTTGTTAATCAGCCAAGTTGAACAATTCCCATTAGACCTTAAATTCACCAGACAATTGAACAATGACACATAAGATATAAAGGTATTTTTTTCTTACCAAAGTGCACTCTAATGTCTAAGAAGTACATTAAATGCAGTCAAGATAAAGAATACATTTGCCAGACTTATTAGTAAAGCAGTTTGTAACTGATAGCTTTTCCCAGTTGCATAAAATAACTAACTTATACAGAGCATATGGATTGTGAGAAGGAACTATTGATTATGTTAGCCAAAACAATGCATAATAGGAAAATGCATCAGCAATGCTGTAGTTGGAACTGTGTATGTTTTGAATTCTAACCTAGTAGTCAGCAATACCCCATACTGGATGTTAGGCAACATTTTAAGTATCAGATTAAAAGCATTTTCTGCATTGCAGCCCTGACCTTTTCGAGACATCATCTGGCAGAGATGCTGTCCAGCGCCTGTTGGATAAGACAATAAAAGGAGATGCCAGATTCCTTGTATAAGGTCTGTCTGATATCTGATTTCTACCATTTGTACTGATGTGACAATAGCAAAAGCAATATTTTGGTGAATTCACAGCTAGCAAGTCATCATTCTGTATCCTGACTCCTGCATGCTTTTGCACAGGTATGACCCATGCTTAAACCAAAGCCTATGTGAGCATCTCCTGCCTTGTGCTATATTGTGCGAAAGGACTAATTTGGACAAGATCCCAACTTGATTCACCTGACAGTTTCCAGAGCTCATGTGAAGCAGTGTGTTGCAGTTCCCTGAGTGAAAAATGTGTTATGTCTAGGGTGGCATGTCTGCTAATGTGACGAAGCAATAGCCAGTGATCTGCAAGGCAGCTGTAGTGACTGAGACCAGATGGAGTGGGAGACAGACTGAGAGAGTTGTGAAGAGAGAGACAGATGACAAAATCAAGAGAAAAAAGATAAGGATGGAAACAAAAAGAGGGCACGAGTGAGAGTTGTAGAGAGCAGGCAGGTTGGAGTGTGCTGGCAAGGCCCCAGTGGAGCCATCGATCCAGGCTGGCCTTACATCAGAGACAGGAAACCTGAGCTGCATGCTTCATCACCTTCCCCACGGAGTCCTCCCTCTCTCTTCTCTTCTAAATCTTTCCCTGCAACCACCTTCTCTCCTCAGCTCTCCTGCACAGTTTACTAGTGAGTACACTGCTCCATTTTTGCAGCCTCTCCTCTCCTCTCCTCTCCTCTCCTCTCCTCTCCTCTCCTCTCCTTCCTCTATTACATGCTGCCGTCCATTCCTCCTCTACGGCTGACACCAGCCGCCCCCCACACCA
>VUQK01010153.1:26813-45882 GCA_015106715.1 Bujurquina vittata | reverse complement strand
AAAAAATACACATTTATCTTCAAATAAATAGATCAATACTTTTATTCTAAAAAAAAATATATATATATATATATATATATATATATATATATATATATATATATATGCATATATGCATGTGTTATAATTGAGAGTTCTGATTGGCACACATTTTTTCATGTGTGTTGTTGTGTCTTGTGACTGATGAATTCATTAAACTTTGCAACAGTTTATAGGCTGCACTGTTGCCGAGCAGTATTCTAAACTCTTTGCCATTTCGAACAGTTCTGATAGATCCATACAACTGTGCATAGTACATTGCTGTATTCATTTTCTATAATGTGCTGCCTGGAGAGTGCCACTCTCTTAATGCCCTGGAGCGTTTTTGGGCAATTCTTCTTCGCTTTCCCTTCCCTAAATAAAGACACAAAATAGAAAATGTGAAAGCACAATGTTCATCTTCACGTCAACCTTTTCTCCCATTTTTTATTTTTTTTTGCATACATTTACACACATGAACTAGCGCTGCGCTCACTGAACAAGGCACACACCTGCGCCGGCCCTATTGTTAAAGGGCAGCTACCAGCATGAGTCACGGCTCAGTAGAACGAAACAACAAACAACTACAGATTGTTTTAACATTACTGTTTTTGAAAAGCCATTACAGTGCTGCAGTAAACAGTTGTTTTACATGGAGGGCATTTCAGCCCCTGCAAGAGGTGTGATCAGCAGTCTCGCACCGATTAGGAAAAAAGTGCTCATTTTAACTCAAAGTTTGTGATTAAGAATATTTGTCTATGACTGA
This sequence comes from Bujurquina vittata, assembly GCA_015106715.1. Taxonomy (NCBI): domain Eukaryota; kingdom Metazoa; phylum Chordata; class Actinopteri; order Cichliformes; family Cichlidae; genus Bujurquina; species Bujurquina vittata. The sequence continues at coordinate 45,098 of VUQK01010153.1, read as the reverse complement.
AGAAAGATCAGGAGATCAAGAGAGACTGTAAAATACCAGTAAACAAAAGCCAAGATGTAAAATGTGCTATAAAAAAGGTTAAAAAGAATGCAACAAGACAAAGCAGATGGAAAAAACAGCTTTGTAAGTGGGGGATGTGTCGTTCAAGGCTGCCAGTAGAGCCTTACCATACTGTGGTATATCTTTGTAGAACCTATGATGTAACCTGTGGAAGTGGCTGACGTCATTACTTGCATCCGTGCTTTTGTGTGCCGTTTTATGTTTTATTTAGCTTATGGTTGTGTTTCTTTGTTGTAATAGTGATTCCAACCATGATGGCAACAAATAAAATGCTGGGGCTTTTTTTCCCTCTCCTGACTCTACACTTTTTGCTGTGTTTTTTTTTCTTCTTTTTTTTCATAGCCAAACATTTGTTTCTCAAGTTCTTCCACTTCTAAACACATTCCCTCATGTCCATTCCAATAGCTTTGTCAATCTCCTTCCAGGTATTTGCTGACATCTATGAGCCCTTATATTGAAGCTATGATTATTCTTCCTCATATTAAGGAAATAATTGTTACTCTGTCACTTGATAAATTCAAAAATTGCAGCAAAAAAAGTAGTAGAAATGCTATTGTACAATAAAGTATTCACAATACTGCAAAATAGATGGAAAAATTCATTGAAATATAATTTGAAAATTTTGCAAGTGGTGGGGGTAGGGTTTTTTTTTTTTTACTTTGACCTTGAAAATAAAATCACATGTTCTTTCCTTAACTATATTTGCCACTTATACTGTTGTGGATGCCATGTCTGGTGACTTGGGCATGATGTTTGACTTTTTTATTTTTTTATTTACAGTATGAGTACTTCTGTCTGAGCAGGTAACAGGTTAAATAGGTTTTTTGATGCTGCAAATAACATTTTCTTTTTAAAGTAAAAAAACAAAACAAAAAAACAACAAAAATACTAGACTGAAAATTTATGCCTGTTTTATTCTCCTCCTTAAAACCATGGGTGGTTTATATTGGGATAATTTAATGAATTTACAGCTCAGTGCGCCACGCTCTCTCGGCTGATATAAGCTCACCCAGCAGCCTCTTTCTTTTTCTCTCTCATCTATATGACAGCAATCATTCTATTAAGCCAATATTTATTTAATTACACTTTGGATCTTGGTTGGATTGGATGAGGAATATGGCCTATAGCCTATATTGGTCTTCACAATCCACAGCAAAAATCACAATGAATTATACATGTAGGTGTCTGCTTCTAATAATTAGAAGCGGTAGTATCAAAAACATTCATTCAGAAATTACAAGGCCCAGTCCAAATGACTGGTCGGTTAAAATTGGGAATCCAGCTTAGAAGTAGCAGGTAAGCCAACTGTCAAATCTGGGGTGAAATGCACCAAAACTGCTTATAACTTTATAACTTAATGCGTCTAAAGAATTATCACACATTGCACAACAGTACTAAGAGGAAATTTAACACTAAAGGCATCCTGTTAGATATTGCACTGCTGCAAAAGTTTAGTTTGGTCCAACTTTTTTTTTCTTTTTTTGCCAGAAGACACTGCATTCTTGATGGAGCCATTTTTTTTATTGCCCCGTGAATATGTGTACAAAATTTCATGGTACCCTCTCCAATAGCTGATGAGACATTTCAGTCTAAAACATGATGGCGAACTGAATGACTGATACAGTGCCACCAAGGCTGGAAATGACATAATCTCACTGCTGAATCTCATGACCGTAGAGTCATTTCTGGGGGAGATTGAGCTGGATTGTTCCATTTTACAAAAAAGTTCCCATAATGGAAATTTCAATTGTCTTATCGGTTCATTTCCAATGTAGCAGACACACAACTGCGGCACTAAACATGGCCATAGCTGCTGCTTCACAACAGGAGTATAGGTAGATATTATTGTTATTTGTCGGAAAGAGCAAAATGAAATGAAAATACAGCAAGCGCAAGAACACCAGCATGCTTCCAGGTCAGTCAGTGTGAATTGTGAAAGAAATGGCAAAGCTGACTCACTGATTATTCCTGGCCAATGTTTTGTGCATTTCTAAGAGGCAGGAAATTTGTCTCTGTGCCAGTGGTGCATTGGAGTTCGATGATATCTTGATTCTGTGTGTTCATCCAAATAGGTGAGTCATGCAACTGAAAGGTGCTACTGATCAAAACCAACTGCAAAGGAAGTTCTGCACGCACCATACTGCTGTCCATCTTGTGTTGTGCTCTGCTGCTTATTGTTGACATTGCTGCACAGAAAGACACTGCAGTTATGGAAAAAAGAAATAAATAAAATGTCACTATAAATCAATACATTAATAGAAGTAGAAGACAGAGATGTAGCTGATGATTTAGTGCCAGATGTGGGTGTGCTGGTGCCAAGCTTGAGTCTGTGCACAGCCAAGGCACCGTGTGACTTTGCATCTGAGATTTTAATGTATATTTGTTTTTAAATACCCTGTCAGAGATGATTTATGTGGATACTTTGATGGCTCTCTTGTTGAGATTCAGCAGCATAAAATCAGGTGACATTATCCATGACAAAATTGGAATGAGCTTATTCTCTATCATCGAACTGGATGTGCAATCACAGTGACAATGGATGAGCAACCTATCACCGGGAGGCTGGTCTTAAACTGGTTGAGATGAAATCAAATCTACTCTGGGTGAGCAATTTTGTGCATAACTTTAATTGCATTTCTAAACCTTGCAAGAAGGTGGTAATCTACCCTGAAGGCATTTCTGCTAATGTTTTACTGAAGACAGTTATTAGTATTTAGTGAGAAAATGATTGTTGTATGAAAGTAATAGAAAAAGACAGCAGTATGAACTGATATTTTAGGTTAATGCGTTTTTGTATGACTGATATGCACTCTTCCATGACGCATGGCAGCTCCTTTGGACATCTTGACATCTATTGAATAATAATAATAGTATTATTTGATAGATAAAACAATAAAGGGGCAGATTTGTGTATCAGGCGTAGCACAAAACATTTCATTTTCATGCACAGTTTTGCATCATTTACTGTATTCACACACACACACACACACACACACTGATTGCACCTGATTGAATCTGGTTAACTGATAGCTATTTTATCAAACTGAAGCGATTCCTTGGGCACAGCCACCGGCATACAACTACTTTAGGCCAGCAATCAGGCCCACTGATGTACTGTATCTTTAGCACTGACTCTCAACATGTGAAACTTGTGTTACAGCAGGTGACTGCAGGTGCAGGCTGCCTGCTGATGTGCAACCTGTGCACGCGTCTTTATGGCATTCATTACCATTTCAATTTCAGGTTTAAAACGGCTCCAATCAGAAATGTTTATCAAGCTTGTGGTGGTTTACTTGCATTTGTTTATGACCCGAATGACCTACCGATTTCACTTTCCAAGCTTTTTCCAATTTATTTTTATTCTCTGCCTAATTCCCTGACTTTTTGGCACCAATAAACAGTTGTTTGGAACAAAAACACTCCAAAAATCCACTTTAGCTGCCTGCCCAGTAACAAATGTCAGAAAGACAAAGTTTGCAACTAGCTTGTAAACAAAACAGAGCATTTACTTCCTAAAGAGCCACATATTTCCCCTGAGGAGTCAATAGAAAACAAAACAGGATAGGTTACCACGTGTGTAAATGAGTCACTGTTTGGACACATTGCTTGTCACATCTGCTCCATCAGGTGATGCTGTAAATGTTGAGTAGGTTACAGTTTGTTATGCTGCTCCTGATTTATATTTTGATATAGAAAATTATTGACGCGCAACCTAAATAAAAAAATCAATGTTGCAAATCACATTAATGGCATTTAATATTGTTTTACCATGTATAATTTATAATCAGTATACAGAGAAAACCTAAGCATTTAGAAACTAATTAATCTTGAGTCAACCGTATTATTGTTTTGAGGTGTTTCATGAAGCGAGTGCAGAGCTATTCTTTCATGTTGCAAGGCACAAACACATAACTTCATTATCAGCCACTGGGGATTGCAGATTCAAGCTTGTGCAATAAAGTTATGAAACCTGTAACTCATCTGCAGTGCAACAGTCTTATTATACAGTTAACCAAACAGTAATTCTCCTCCTTCTTTATATGGTATTTCTGAGACTTATGACCTGAGGAGGTGCTGATTCTCAGATTACAGAGATAAATTTGAGTAAGCGTCATTACAGTAAAGGTAATGGGCATCCTATCTGTGAATATAAACGCTAGAGAAATCTGCTCTTTGAGTTCTTACTATCTACTGGCTCCTTTGGTTATGGTAGATTAGAACTTTTATGTTTTACACCAAATCCAGCACTACCAGAGATTTATATTTACAATAAGAAGAATTTTGCAGATTACTGTTTTTTCACAAAGCATCTATTCCTTTATTGTAAAACATTAAGTTAGTGACTAATATGTGCTATATTGAAAGGGTGTGAAATGAAACAGTAAACATGAGATCAATAGTATTTCTTTGGGCGTTACCAGAGAGCAGCACTCCACAAACTTTTAGCTGCATGTGAAGATAAACCAATAATGACCCTAAAGCTCTACCACATGTTTTGAATGCATTACATCATCTTTTGGGCACGCTGTTGCTCAACAAAAATAAAATCTTAATGAGGTAGCTGCTCTTAAATTGTTTATGATTTTAGGTTTTATGACAGATTAATTCTTATGTGGATTAAAGCGATGGTATCCTGAATAGCCTTACAGTATATACTTATATTTTAGGTGGCATATACAGACACAGCCACTTAGAGCTGCCAGCCCCAAGCCAGCTGTCAGCCGATTGCCAGCCATCTTGCAGACAGTTTCCCACGAGTACACCTTCCTTCTCCCGGGATGTGTCTGCTTTCCACGATGAACACGCCCCTTTTGTTTAATTGCAGTGTCACCAAGAGGTGGCACTTTCTTTACAGAAACTTTGACTTGTATAGCTTGTATATTTTCACATCTTACAGTATATAGATTTTTTCACTGAATACAGGTATATTCATTACAAGCTGTTGATCAAGTTTTGAAAATGTAAAATAGGTCAAACTGACACTAAAGTCTTTAAGACATTTTGCACTGCAAATCACCTAAGCTATTCCTAGCAAACATTTTTTCATTCCTTTCAATCAAATCTAATAAATAAGTACATTCAGGTTACAGCTTGATACATTTTTTTATTCTGTAAATGGTGCCTTCATAAAAACAGTAGATTAACGTAACACCAGGTGCAGTAAAATTTGTAAAATTCCATAAATTGAAGGTGTTCCTACTTAGATTTTTGTTTTTTAAACTGACAATTTCTCCTGAGGAGATTCCATGCTCTCACAATGACGTGAGATCTTCCGGTGTTCTGGTTTTCATGACCACAACTCTGCGCTACAGGATGACTTCACTGTAAATATTCTGAACTAAAATTGTCACACTTTCATGTAATGCAGGAATCCAAAAGAACTGCGTGCACAAAGCCAGCGTGATGGATGTGTTATACGGGGACCCATCAAGGACTTAGGGTGTGTTTGTCTGTGTAGTATGTCATGTAACACTGTGTGGCAGGCAGGTTGAGGACCCCAATGCAGGACTCGAGACAGGACTGCACTTAAACTTCAGCTTTATTGCTGAAAACAGCAGTGGCTTATGGAGCTGGATCGGAGCAAGCAGAACAAACTAGGAATTTACTTAATCACAGATACAGACAGACGGAAGAGCACACAGTGGACAGGGAGCCACTGACGACAAACGAGACGACAGGGACCAGAAGAAAACAGAGACACCAGGTAATTAATAGAGAATAGAAACAGCTGGGGAAAACAGGTGAAAAGAATGCTACTAATGAGACAGGTAAGCAAAACTGAATATAAAGCACAGAACACAAAGACTGCAGAAGTAAAAGAGGAAGTAGTGACCAGAGACCAGGACTAAGACACATGGATTTGACACAGAGAAACAGCACAGAGCCCGAGAAACCAGACAGAAACACCAGGGAGTCAAGGAATATAACGAGCAGTAGCCACGAATGAAACTATCTAGAACCCAAAGACAAACTAGGAACCACAATAAAGAAATATTACAAAAACTCTGGACCCTGGATCCAGGGACCGTGACACACTATTCATTACCTGCATCATAGTCTGCTTTCAGTGCCGGTGCATAATAGCTTGGTGCATACTCTGAATGAGTATGTCATTGTTTATTTAACCAAAACTAAGCCAAAATGTAGAAGCAGTGTGTGGATAAACTGAGGACACCCCATGGTTGAATAACTGGTAGAACCACCTATAGCAGAAATAACTTAAACAATTGTTTTCTTTATGCCTTTATCAGTCTCTCACATTGTTGTGGAAAAAATTTGGCCCAGTCTTCTTTACAGTGTTGGTTCAGTTCAAGTTTAATATTTGAGGACATTCTTTTATGCACAGCTTTCTTAAAGTATTTCTTAAAGCATTTTGATCAAGTTGAGGCCCTGACTAGCTTTTCTCTGTAATTATTGTAGGATCCTTACCTTACAATATAAAGAGCCTTGAGGCCACTGTTTGCGATTTGGCACTACACAATTAAAATTGAATTCAACTGAATTGACTGGGTCATTGCGGCACCTTGATTCCTTTTCTTTTTCAGCCATTCTGTTGTTGAATTGCTGGTGGGCTTATGCTTGGTTGCGTGACCCAGTTTCAGCCTGAATAGGCCTATTAGCTGTTGGACAGATGGCCTCACATTTGACTCTAGAATGCTTTGGTGTACAAAAGAGTTCATGGTCAACTCAGTGACTGCAAAGTGCACAGGCTGCAAAACAGGCCCATCATCATATCATTCACCTCTATGCATGCATAGAGGTGAATGATATGATGCGTGATATGATGTGTTTGTGCTTATACGTTGTGTTTGGCTTTTGCAAAACGTAGCGCTATGCATTATGGGCAAACATTTCCACTTTGGTCTCATCTGTCCAACGAACATTTTTCAAGAAGTCTTGTAGTTTGTTCAGATGCCATTTTACAAACATAAGTCATGCTGGGGCATCCACACCTGGGATGATTAGCATCTATCTTGTATGTTTTCCACTTGTCAATAATCTTTCTCACTGTAGAATAATGGACTTAAATTGTTTGTAAATGGCCCAATAACCCTTCCCATATTGATGAAGAGCAACAGTTGCTTCTTTAAAATCATTGCTGATGCCTTTCCTCTTTGGCATTGACACGCCCCTCTGAATGTTCCAGAGGTGCAAACAGCTAAAACTTTTGCTTTTATGGGGGTGGTCACATTTACTGATGATCAGTTAATCAAGTATGTATTTATTAGCAGCACCTGGCTGCTTCTTACACTTTCCTTGCTCCTGTGGAAGCAGTAAGGGTGTACTTTGTTTTCCACACATTGCATCTACATTTTTGACTTAGTTTTTGCTAAATAAATAATGAAACAGTGTCGTGTTGTTGTTCATCTGAGGCTGTATTTAATTTTAAGACCTGCTTAAGACGATTTTTTAAAATTATGTTCTGATACATAAAAAGAACATGCGCTTTCTTTTTTTTTTTACAACTGTACACTTGTTGACGTGCTTTTGGTTGTGGCCTTCATGATCAAATAATAGCGGAGTAAACTTGAGTACTGCGCTCTTGCACTCAGTCAACTTACATTGAGCGTTTTACATGTTAAATCCAGGGATTGCTGTATCACACCAGTTTTTATTTACCTAACTGGCACGTAGACTTGGAGTGGCAAACATCATTCCAACACGCTGTCTAACGTTAGACAAAGCTGCCGATTTTACAGCCCACAAATATTTAGATAATCTCCCAAAAAGATATGTGTGAGCAAACATCAAGCTAGGCACATGCAGTCCATCGTCACTAAAAACAGTTTTACACATATGGTGTGGTTAATCTCTCTTATTACACTGTTGCCAAGATGGATGTGTACAAACAGACAGTTTTATGTACACACTGGACAGGCCACCAGTCTATTGCAGAGCTAACACAGAACAAACCATTCACACTAACAGCCAATTTAGAATCAGCAGTTAACATATTTAGGGAGACTGTGGAAGGAAGACAGATTACCTGGTCAATCTGTGAACCACCTTGCTGACTGACATGCTCCACCACAAAAATACAATCAGAATTGAAGGTGAGATCGGTGTATTTTTGTCATGCACTTTTATGTCAGGGTTAACAGTTGCAATTAAACCTTGTAAGCAAATAAACAAATAAACAAACAAATAACTGGCAGCCAGGGGAGGAAAAAATATTTTGCCCTCCAGGTAAGTCTTCTTATCATGACTTCATGTGAAAACAATGAATAGCACCAAGGTCAAAAAAATGTCTCAAAGGTTTTAAACAAAAAAGCGATTTCAGGGGAAAAATGAGCTTATGCTAATCCAACCCTCTCTTTCTTTTATAAGTCCTCAAGAAGTATATCTGCTCATATGCATTCAATAGCATCTCCATGCAGTACTTATGAAATAAGTAAGCTGAATCTGTACATGTGCAAATGTATTTGACAGATAATTAACCCACATTATTTTTGATCATTGTCATAATACTTGGCAAATTGCATTAATTATATTAATGTTTGTGTCTACATAATCAGGGACCTACAGATACAAATTAACAACTACCTTAAACTGAAACCACACCACACTTCAACCCTCTCATCCCAGTGTACTGAATGTCTTATTAGAATATCTGATATACAGAAAAAAAATGCTTATTGCCTACAATGTATCAGCCTAGACCATGGAAAACAATTTTTCACCGTTCTCTGACAGGGTATAAGCCAAACACTGAGTTAATTTATGGAGACAATAATCAGCAGATTAATCAGTAATGACAACAGTTACAATGCAGGCCTGCAACTAATTAAACCTTGTAAAGTTTTTACAGAAATAACAAGGATGACAATTAATTTACACAGCAGCTGTTAATTTATGTCATATAAACAAATAATGAGAAGAAACCTGCTAATAAGAGATGTAAAAGTGTTCCTGTAATACATGTACCACGGAGACCCACAGTTATCAGTGGGAAACCTCCGGGCCAGTGGTGTCCCCTTTGTAATATTTTATGCAGCCTCTGAGTCAGGCAAGGGAAAAATGTGCTCCTGTACATTTCATGTGTCCACAGCTCCTGTCAGACTATGATATGACAGAAAATGACAAAGGGTTCGCTCTAACTTTTCTTCCAGCCACCATAGCTGACTAAATCTCCTTAAATTTGTAAAAAACATCAGGTGGCAAGGAATATAACAGCCACCTCACTAATGGTATATATTTTTTTAAAAAGTGCAAAAAATGACTGAAAATCAAATCTTTTAAGCGAGCGTTTCAATCATCTGCTGGCTGCCTAAAATCTTTACATGAAAACTTACAATGATGTTCACATTGTTTAAGTCCAATCATGTTTGCAGCAATCCAACAGTAACAAAACACATAAAAAAATACTGTATGCTGCAAAAGAAAATCTTTAAAGTGTCATCACAGCTGTAAAAGCACTGGATTTCTTAGTTAGCACCAAAACAGCCCAACAACACCAAACCTTAACAGGAGGCAAACACACTTCAACTCTGAGTCTTACTTTTAAGCCCTAATGTGGGCTTTAATAATTGTGTTAACTGATTTAAGGGCACAGAAGACAAAAACATTTTAGCGCTTCCACTGAGCTTGCTGAAATAAGAAGTGATTTCCAATAAAAAAAAGGGAAAGAAGTGCAGGCAGGTAATATGCCTAGTTTCTTTGAAAGTTTAAACTCCACAGCTAATCCAGAAAAGTGAGGCGCTTGATGTTTCCCCCCCTCCAGAGGCTCACTGTTTGGAGCTGGGCTTGAAAGCTGATGTTTCAGGGAAACAAAGGTGAGTTTAGGCATGCAGCTGTGTGTACTGTGGTATAACCTAATGGTTATCAATAGATATCTAAAATATAGCATTTTTTAAAAACAGTTTTATTAAGTTTGCAGAAATAAACAAAAGGAAGATGGCGAGAGCCTCCAATAAAGGGCAAATTTTTCTGGTTAAAATATACACTCACCCATCACTTTATTAGGTACATCTGCTCAGCTGCTCATTAATGCAAATATCTCATCAGCATCAGCATCTCATCATCATCCTATGATTAAAGGCCAGCAACTCAGTGAATTTAGACATAGTCAAGAAGTAAGCATCATTATGAGAAAGAAAGGTGATTTAATCAACTTTGTGACATGGTTGTTGGTGCCACATGGGCTGGTCTGACTAAAAAACTGCTGATCTGCTGGTATTTCCCCAAACAACCATCTTTAGCATTTAGAGAGACTGGTGTGAAAAAGAGAAAATATCCCATGAGCAGCAGTTCTCTGAGTGAAAATGTCTTGTTGATGCTAGAGGTCAGAGGAGAATGGCCGGACTGCTTCGAGCTGATAGGAAGGCAACAGTAACCCAGCTAACAGCTTTTTACAGCCAAGGTGAACAATGAACACTCAACACACCAAACTATGAAACAGATGGTTTACAACAGCATACGACCACACTCGGTTCTTAGCTGATCAGATGCCACTCCTGTCAGCTAAGAACAGGAAACTGAGGCTACTATTCACACAGACACCAAGACCGGACAATAGAAGATTGGATAAATATTGCCTGGTCTGATGAGTCTTCATTTCTGTGCATCATCATTATTATTATCAGGGTCAGAATTTGGTGTAAACAACATGAAATTATGGCTCCATCCTGCCTTGTGTTAAAGGGTCAGACTGCTGGTAGTCGTGCAGTGGTGTAGTGAGTATTGTCTTTGGGCAGTTTGGGCTCCTTAATTGAGCATAAATGAAACAGCCTACATGAGTATTGTTGCTGACCATGCAGCTATCAAAAGATTTACCCGTCTTCTGGTTCCACCAGGATAGCACAGCATGTCGCAGACCTCGGATTGGTTTCTTGAACACAAGTTCACTGTACTCAAATGACCTCCAGAGTCACCGGATCTCAATCAGATGACTGTGGAGGAACAGGAGGTTCCCATCATGGATGTGCAGGTGACAAATCTGCAATAACTGTGCGATGCTTTCATATCAATATGGACAAAATCCTCTAAGAAGTGAGCACCTTGTTGAACCCGTGCCACAAAGAATTAAGATATTTCTGAAGGCAAAAGGAGGGTTCAACCTAGCACTAAAAAGGTGTACCTAATAAAATGGTTGGTGAACCTAATAAAGTAGTTGGTGAACGTATATCCTCCCTGGAAGGTTTCTTGATTGTATGTGTGTGTGTGTGTATATATATATATACTTACTTTATGAAGTTGACACTCCTGTGTGTTTTAGCCATTAATTCATTATTTGTTTGAATTGAAACTGCAGTCCAGCTTAAAAAGACAAGGATTACATACATAGCAGTTAGTAACAAGAACCATGTGTTGTCCATCTCGCCACGCCACCCCTCCCCATTTCCCCCCATTTCCCATCTGTGCCCTTCAGGCCCTCACTTCAGTCACCTCCCACTTCCCTCTTCCTTCAGAACTCGTCTGTTTTTGTTTTCGAGCCCGGGCTCTTTGCACAGGAAACTGTATACATTGGGAGCATTCAGGAAGGCAGAGAGAAGCTTTCCCGTTAGCTCCAAGTTTGGGCACATTAAAAAAAAATGAGTAAAAGAAGGCAGTAATTCCTAAACTAGGAGAGAAACACAAGTCAGCTGTTCTCCCTCCCCTAACTGTACATCCCTCCCCCTACCTAGTCTCAGCATTTAAAAAATCTCAGCTGTACCATTGCCACAAGTCCATATCTTTACACAAATGTGTTTATTTGTGAAAAACGTCTTATAGTAAAACCTGTTTAAAACCACAGCTGTTGTTGATTTTTTCTTTTTTTTGGGGGGTGCTCCTCTTGATGCATGTACACTTCAGCTACAGAGAAGCCAGTGAAAAGGGGAGACAGTGTGGAATGAAAGAAAAGAGGAGGAGAAAGACAGAGCAGAGAGAGACTGGCTGGGGGTTAAAAAAAACAACAGGAAACTAACCGATCCTAATGCTGTTTCTACAGACATTTCAGAGATTATGCAGTGGACCGCCACATCCTAGAGAACCATCAGCCACACCATGTCTTTTCTTTGGTCATCTGGTGAAGTACTAACACTCTAAAGGACTTGAAGCTTAAAAAGTGACGTCACTTCTGCTCTCAGCGTCCAACAGTGTGCTTAGTCAGAATGTGAGCGGATGCAGATTTTTGGGAGCCGTTTGCTGGGATTTTTGTGTGGCTGCTTTTTGATCTACTAACTCAACTTTCTCTAGGTCATATGGAGCATTTGGTGCGCTTTGTAGGAACTTTTTGTTTTAATCATCTGGACTACTAACTGGATCCACATGAAGAATAAAGGAACTAAGCAGAAGACCAAGAAGAAAGGAAGTGAAAATGCGTTCGGCTGTGACCTGATAGAACATCTCCAGAATTCAGGACAGGATGGTAAACTGTTTTCTTTTTTTGTTGCTTTCTTTGAAATCTAATACTCCTTTACCAGAGCTATCAGCAAGCCTTACATGATTTCTATAATTGATTAATTCCCATACAGATGTTAATGACGATAATGGAGATAAAAAGCTTTATTTGTCATTTCTTAGGTTATTTGCAGCTATAATAACACACATATTACATGGGTCGAGTGAGACCGAGAGAAAATGTTTCTTTATGTAACAAATACAGTCTTTGTTCAAGGGTCACATATATCCAAGTATTTTATATTTAGTTAGACCATTCATTTACCCACTGCCTAAATTAAATGGTCATTTGTGACTTCTGGGTGTGGCTCTTACATTTTTGTGTCAGTTTCCTATGGTGACTATAGTTCCTATGAGTAGTAATGTGTCTGCTAAAAGATTCACTGGTACTGCTGCTCATACTGTGTATGTGAGAAAATAATGAGCCAAGAAAAACAGACCAGAAACAAGGAGTTTCTGACGAGTTGAACAAAGTGTTCAGCTAAACAGGGTTTCATGACGTTTCTGTTCTTTTGTATTCATTTTTGTCCTTGTACGTCATCCACACTCGCCGTCGTACCTGCATTTTTGACATCATATATTAAACATAAAAAGAGTGAAAAAAAGAAAACCCCCTCCCACGTGCAGATATGAATAGCTATTGCTGAGGATAACTTTAAATAAGACCTGTTAGAGTGGACACACTGCAAGGCGGGGCATTCAGCACAGGAAGTGAGGGAGGAGGTATAGGTTGCAGTCCCATGTCATGGAAGCAGCAGACATATTGTGCTTTTATACTCTTGGTGCTGCTTCATAAAAGTAGCTGAATGCCCCTGAAAGCATCTGGCAAACTAACAGCAATACAAAGTACATGTTAAGCTGAGTAAAGTTTCAAAAGCCTATTTATTTTCATGTATTTGTAAGTGTTCTCTGCATTGCTCTACTTGGTGAAGTTAAGTGTTGAAAGTGTTTTAAAAATCAAGCACACTGTTGTGTACAAGTGTCAACAATACATTCAGCACACTGATGCACTTGTGATATAATGGCATTTGTCAGAAAAATACAGTCAACTTTTTCATTTTTCAATGAAAAATGAATGCATTGCATGAAACATTTAGGATGATTACATTTATTGTCTCAGTATTGATTTTACCTGCAAATAAGTGTTCCTAGTGTCGTGTATTGATTTGTTGCTATGAGTAGTCAAGTCTTGTTTTAAGTCTGCTGAAAATCAGGCTGCATTTTGTCCTCCTGCAAGAGGCAGAAATCTTCTCCAAGTGTAGAAACACTCTAAATGAAAACTCCAGAGACTCGTCGTCCAGAATCTAACCACAAGGATGCAATTAAAAGTCCAATTAAGTCAGAAGGAAGAGAATGTAAATAGCAGATCATTGGTGTCTGTGGTGATGAATGGGAGATTAACGATACAAGAAAGGCATTCATTTAGTTGAGGATGGATTCTACATGTTGTTTGCAGGATTATTAGTTTTGTACAAAAACAAATATAAATATTATGAAGAATTATTTTTTTGCCAGGGGAAAACAACTTCTTATTCTTATTCTTATTCTTATTCTTATTCTTATTCTTATTCTTATTCTTATTCTTATTCTTATTCTTATTCTTATTCTATAAGAACCACCATCTCCAGATGTGGTTAGATCTTTTAGCTATTGGGGATTACTTCAAGCTTATAAGTGTAAAAACTAAGATTCATCTAAGAACACAATTTTTTTTTTAAAAAGTATGTAATCACATGGGGATTTATTTTACAATGTAACACAATAAAGTCACAGTTGTTTAACAAAGCCAAAAATGTAATGTCCCCATATGAGAACACAGGGTCTCAGGAGGTCAGAGGTTTAGGTGCCTCTGGCAAATATAATTTGCCAACAGGGAAAAAAAAAAGATTAACTGTTGATTAGTATATATATATATCAGTATTCTGGCCTCTTCTTTGAGCTTTTATTCAACCTAATGTGAATAAAATAATAATAATGCTGTGATACTACTAATGTAGTATTACAGCATTGTCAAATATGTATATGTATTGTATGTATTCACAAAAAATGCAGTTCATTAATTTGGGTATAAAAAAAATATCCTTGGCCAGTGATTTTTCTTTACCAGCTACCAGTTCCCTTGGCATTAGTCACAAAGTTAATTTTGGACACTGCTTTCAGTTTCTTGTCATTCTCTGACCTTTTAGCCGGGGTAAAATTGACATGACACAACAGATAAAGACCTGCCACTAGCATGGGCAAATATAATCTTATTTGTTGACTGGCTAACATCAGCAAAAGTTTACACCAATGTTTCTGTTTCCATGTGTATGTGCGTCAAATACAGAAGTTCATCAAAGCATGAATAAGCTGGGCCAGGAACTGAAGTCAGCTGTTATGTTCAGAATGAGTTAAAGGGAAGCTGTGATCAGATCATGTGGTTTAACAAACACTGGGAAGCTGCAGTCCGATCTCATGAGATTTAAAAAAAATGGAGCGAGACTTAGTTGTGTACAGAAGGTGATGTGCTGTAGTTTAGAAAGCCAAGCAGGTCGGTGGTAACATTTCAAAAGCCGTTTTCTATTAGAGGAAATGTCGTAAGTAATCCCAGCTACAAGGACTGGGTGTGTCAACTTTCCTCTGAAACAAACAAACCATTTTTAACTTCCTGTCAAAGTCCACCTACAGCCCTAAGGAGCAGAAAAGAGTCATAGTGGAACAAATTACATACCATGAAGTCAACCTTATATGCATTGTTACTGCTGAGAAATTAAATGTACAGCAATTTCCTCCCCTTGCTTCTAAGGGTAATCCAATGTGGAGACGCGTAGTGTAAAAAAGTAGAAATATAATTGTTGAGGTTTCTTTAGTTTCTTACTTTAAGATTAACACTGTTTCTTGACTGAAGTTCCTCAGGTCCTGAAGAAATGTGCAGAGTTTATTGAGAAGCATGGGATCGTGGACGGGATCTACAGACTGTCGGGGGTTACCTCAAATATCCAGCGTCTCAGGTAATAATATAATGCCGTACTTGTACTTTGATGCTTTTCTTTTTAGGTTTGCAGCAATTACACGACATTATAAGAGTTATTATTTAAAATCTTGGACTACAGGTTTTGAACTGTATGTATCACTTCTAAAAATGACTACTGGAGTACAGTATATATACGCTTCTTGAAACAAACAACACACATAAATCATCTACAAATGAATATCGTTTCCTTAGATCTTTTTAGCTGTTTTACCATCTTTGTTAGTGTTTTTTCACCCAAAGTAACACAACTGAATAGACTTAAGCCTTACCAGCTACATTCTACAGCAGTAGTTGGCAGGGGTGTTAAACAATCCAAGCATTCAGCTAAGTGTGTGTGTGTGTGTGTGTGTGTAGGCAGGAATTTTGTTCTGAGGCGTGCCCTGACCTTACAAAGGAAGTGTACCTCCAGGACATCCACTGTGTGGGTTCCTTATGTAAGCTGTACTTCAGGGAGCTACCCAATCCTCTGCTCACATATGAGCTTTACAGCAAATTCACCGTGAGTACATTCAAATCACATCTGTGATATGATGGGGTGGGTGGGGGGTCCGCCATCAGATAGAAGTGGTTTGACTGCAGATTCAATTTATGTGTCATTCATCAGAGAGCCTGCAGAAAAGGGTGCAATCAGCAGATATCAACTTAATATTGTCAGATTTGTGTTAAAATAGTATATTTTGACCTAATAACTCTGTTCACAAAGACTCTTTCATGTTTATCACAGTTGTAATTTCACTGTAATGATGATGTCAGTCTTACCATAACCATTTCACAAAAATGTGTTATCCAGCATATAGGTTTTGTTTATAGATGGAAATATTGTGTTTATAGCGGTATTGGATAAAATGAAGACGGGATAGCTAGAGAGAAGGAATCTGGAAGAGCAAACTGTGAGACCAGGTTCATATTTTCTGTGCAGCGTTCTGTGTACTTTCACAGGACATTTGCATACCTTGGCATTCATACATTTCGTGCTGCTCGTTCCTGAGAAACTGCAGGACTCCACTGTTTTAGGAAAAACCTGCTGCTCACACGGTGCACTAAAAACAACATAAGAACAGTTTGCAAAACTTTGTGTTCTTTAAAAGAACAAAGTTAGTCTTGCTTTTAGGTTTTTATACTGTGTGACTAATGAGATGTTTTCATTTCTGCATCTCTGTGATTTTATACTATGTTGAAAATTTTAGCCTTTTGGGGTAAAACATATTATTTTTCTGTGGTCTATTTGTACTTTGCCTGCATGGGTTTAACTGTTTATAACCTCGCTGTTTGGATCTCCATCACATTAGTTTTACAGCAAACAATCAAAGCTAACAGACCGTATAGCTGGATTTGTTTTTACCCAACAAATTACATTAATCCTATTGCTGGTAATTTAGGATGAAATAAAAAGTTCAGTTATTTTAGCACATAGGAATGTAAGCGGGTTCTGCAGGTGTATTTATGGATTTCTCTGGTGAATGATTAGAGAGCTGCAGAGCACAAGCTAAGAAATTATTTTAATGGGACTCCATAATGCAGACAGTTGTCTCGTGCACTTCCTGTAATAAACTTGAAAGAAATAATTAAAACTATGCCGGCTATGTGCTTGGATCTGGTATCTAAATGTTTAAAAATTATTCCGATGTGTGTTATTTTGTCTGGTTTGCATGCAGGAAGCGGTCACGGTCCAGGATGATCACGAGAGACTTTTACACATTCAGAAAGTTGTCAAAGACTTGCCGACTGCTCACTTTAGGTGAGCCTCTTGCTTTTTAAACTTTAATGGATGTGACAGTCGCCCAACTGATGAACTGTTTGCTGTGTTTGACTAATCATGTTTAAATAAGTGTGACAAGAAGTTTTTGTCACCTATCCTTAGGACTCTGGAGTACCTTGCGAAGCACTTGTCCCATCTCGCCACCCTGAGCACCCAAACAAACATGCATACGCGTAACTTGGCCCTCGTGTGGGCTCCAAATCTGTTGAGGTGAGTTTAGATGTGGTTGAAACACATTATACATAAAAAAAAAGAAAAATTCTCCTAAGGGAGAATTTCAGGGATACTATCCAGTGTCAATGTAAGTTTTTATACTTTGTTTTCAGCATTTATTTTATTTTGTTTTTTTAGATCTAAAGACATCGAGGCTTCATCTGGTAATGGAGACATGGCGTTCCAGGAGGTGCGGATACAACAGTCGGTGGTTGAGTTCATTTTAAATCACGCAGATCAAATCTTCAGCAGTGATTTTGTACAAATTAAAGCCAAAGAAGGTATGACACCAGAAAAATGTAAACATATCCTTTTGTAGGAGACATGCTGAGCTGAAGCATTTTCTCAGTTACCATTGCATAAAAACATCTTCTTATGCTTCTCCAGGGCCAAATTTGAAGTACGCCACTCTCCCCATCAGTGGCCAGGGCGGGCCAATGAAACTGATGAGTCTGGAAGAAGCTCAGGCCCGCTCCTTAAGCCCAGATCATCCTCTGCATAAAGAACGTCAGCGAGAGAACAGTTTGCCTGATACAAGCACGGCCACGCTCTATCACACTGTCATAGACATATCAGACAACAAGTAAGATTTCTGCTCAGTGTGATGTGTGTTTAAAGTGGTTTTGTGTGAGATTTATCTGATGCTGTAACACGTGACACTTCAGTAACAAGTGGTCAGATGCCGCTGGGCTTAATATTCTCTCTTTGTTGGTTAGGAGAAAGTTTTCTGGGAAATCAAAGAAGTGGAAGTCCATCTTCAACATTGGAAGATCTGTGGACTCAAAGGGAAAACTCAGCCGGAATGGTAGTGTGTTCATAAGAGCACAGGGAATGACAGGTAAAGTTTCCATCTGACGAG
>VUQK01010153.1:14757-26793 GCA_015106715.1 Bujurquina vittata | reverse complement strand
AAAGAGGGGGGGGGGGATGCTAAATGTTTACATCATTCCACCAGTCTGTGAACGTGAACAGCCAAGCAAACTGGATTATTTATCTTGCCTTTGACCTTCTTTAGCTCAAATAATGATGAGGTTTCTAAATTATGCAGGCCTTAAAAGTGATGTCCACCTCATGTTTAGTTAAAGTTAGTGTTAAAGCTAATATTGCTGTTTTTCTCCAACAGAAAAAGCATCTCTTCGTCCATCCAGGAGCATGGAGTCGTTGTGCTCCCTGCCAACAGGTGGGGCTTAAACTTTTTTATTTATTTGCATGGATTTGAAACAAAAGTATAATTTTGCAAAATTCTGACTTTTTCTTTGCTCATTATAAGAGCGTGTTATCGCATCTACAATAGTCAGAAAGAGTGTGTGTGTCAAAGGGCACGACATTTTCTTATACTAATATTTATCACTTTGTGCTTTGAATTGCAGATGATGACAGAACAGGAAGCAATAGTCCAGCTGGTGAACCAGGCAGTATTTTCATTCCGGATGTAAAATCCAGAACGCTGGGATCCGACTCGCTCTGTGACATTAGTGAGCATGATCAAAACTGGGAAATTAAAGGGAAGAAAGCTGGGGGGGCAGCAGGTGGCTGGAGCTCTAGCATGAACCACAAGGGGTCGGCGCCACCTCAGAAAAACCTGCCAGAGCAACTGAAGGTGTTTAAAGGTGATGACCTCAGCGGCTACAAGCCCACCTCCCCAAAAAACAGGAGGATGTTGTACTCGGCCTCCTCGCACAACAGCTCCTCCAGGCCCTCCTTTCCAGGAAGTTTCTTTCCACTGGAGTCATCGCCGAGGCATCAGCGCAGAGCCGTCAATATATCTGAGCCTTTTGCCGTATCTGTACCTCTGCGTGTGTCAGCTGTTATCAGCTCTAACAGCACGCCATGCAGAGGGCACACCAAGGACAAGGCAGCTACTCTGAAACCCTACAAAGAGACTTCAGAGCAGAGCAGCAACAGTGGAAAGAGCAACACTTTCCCCCAACTGGAACGGAAGAGGCAGGAAAGAGCAGAGAAGAATAACATAGAGGAGCTGACCTCCAGGGTATCACCACAGGGTGAGAGCATCTGTTTTTTTGGGGGTTTTTTACATTTTAAAAGTGGATTGTTACATGCACTTAAAGTCATTTTTATCTATTAGGTTGTAATGAACAAAAAACATGCTTGTTTTAATCAGATATAAAGAAAGAAATGGTCCAAGAAGGTCAAGAAGGGAGGAATGTTTCTCAACTTGAATCTCTGTCACTGGCAAATGCAAGAGAAGGCAAGGATGCAGCGCCATCTTCAGGGAAAGAACTGTGCAGCGTGCCCATAGAGAAGGAAGTGGTAAATCATCTGCTATTACAGATTCAATCTTATATTGGGGCCCAAGTTTTATGTTACATTTGTTTATTTGTGAAATTACATTTCTAAAGAATAAGCCCTTTACTTTTTAGAAACTGTATAAGTTAGTCCATTCAACATTTAAAAAAATATCAGCCCTAAAAACACTGTTTTAAAATAGCAGGTAAGATAGTTTCGTATTTTGAGTTTTAGTGTGGTAACCTAGTTGTTATTTTGTGACAGCTTCATGTTTTTGGTTCATGAACATTTGTTGTTATGCTTTGCTCTTTGCTCATCTTTGCCCTTTTCGCTTGTTTATCGCTTATAATTTCCCAGGAGAAGGGATCTCCTGCTGGCAAAGACCTGTGGCCTGACCTCCACCAAGAACTGAAAATAACTGAACCTGAAATTGACCTGCTGGACGAGAACTTTAAACAAGTTCCTCTCTCAACAAGCACTTGTGAGAGCACTAAGTTGACGGTGGACGTCAGGGCGAAGCGCAGTCGCAGCTCTCCATCTCTGTCTTTGCTATGTAAAGAGCAGTCTTCAGATACCTCCCAGAGTGACTGCGAAGTCTCCGCAACGAAACAGCCCTCAGAATCAGACATCTTATTGTCTCTTCAAAAAAATGCAGCACCTGCTGACACAATGGATGAGAAAGAGAAGAAACTGCATCTGAAGACCCTACCCTTAAGTAAAGATGACCAAGTTCACACCAAGCAGAGGCAGCCTCTTTTAAAGGAAGCCAGCTTAGAGCGAGTGACGAATCCATTAAAAATTGAGGATGCTCCAGTGGTTGCAAGCTTCTCAGGAGCAGAAAATATAGACAGGAAATCTCAGAAACATGAAATTTCTCAGGAAAACCAAAATGCCCTCAGTGATGGAGCTAGGAATAGTGTGATTCCTGAGGTGGAGGTTCCTCCGAGGCTTTCAGTGTGTTTGGAAGAGAAACGTAACACGCTGGAGCTGCCAAACCTTGATGATGATGAAGGAGGGACTTCAGAGGAGCTTGACCTGGTGGAGCCCTGGGATGATATTAGCTTCACCAAGCAGTGGGTTACAAGCCCACTCCACTCACCTGACGTGGAGCACTTATTTAACCATCTGTCACCCTTCAGCTCACTTGGGGAAATGCTGATCTCTGAGGTGGAGAAGAGTTCATCTCCTCAAGTTGATAACAACAAGCAGTCCCTCATTAGGAGCACCGAATGCCTCCCAGGAAACCTTCTTCAGACTACAAGCAGCAAACCAGAAACTAAATGGATGTTTGTGCCTTCAGCACCGACACGGATGAGCTTGAACGTTAGTAGCACAACACAACCTCCAGCGGGGAAGTGCAGCACAACAAAACCGAAGAACACAGGATCATCTCAGAGGTTTAACAGACAAATGTCGTACGAGCCAGCTGCTTCAGAGAAAAGAGAGGAGAGTTGCTTTTCTAAACACAGGCCCTTTTCTCTTAATTTAGACCTGGGACATAGATACATCAGAGACATTTCTAATCAACAAAATCACACTTCAACAGAGTTTTCCACCTGTCAGAGAGCTTTAATGGCCTCATCTGGAGCTGTAAACAACGGGCTGCCCTCGGAGTTGGAGCTGTTCCTGAATGATCGGCAGGCACCTCTCCGGCGAAACTCGGCCCCAGTCAGCGTCACCTCTGTGCGGACGGCCTTCATGATAAAAACGTGCCAGGCCAAAGCCGTGCCCGTCATCCCCCCAAAGGTGCAGTACAGCCAAATACCTCACTGCAAACCTGAGAATGAATTTGACAAAGTGAAGGAACAAGAGAAGGAGAATCCTAAAGCAAGCACAGAGAAAAGCACTGCTGCACCTCCTCCAGGCATGTCAAATCTAAAGGAGGAGCTGGAAAATAAAGAGCCGGAGCCCAAACACCAAAAACAACCAAATGTTGAGAAATCTGCAGAGTCTCTGAAGATCGCATCCACTCCAGAACTTCCTGTGATAACCAGGAGACACACGCCGAATCTGGAAGTGTTTGTGGATTGTCCCAGACCCAGCAGAGGGAACCTATTACAACGACCATCCTTTAGGAACAGACAGAGACCTCAAAGTCTTATCCTACTCAGCCCTCCTTTTCCCATCATGGACTATCCAACGTCGGGGGATGACGGCAAGCTCCTTGCACCCATCAGGAGCCTGAATGACACGTCCGCAGTGAATGTCTTTTCTAAAGAGATGGCCGAAAGTCTCAGGACACCAGAGGGGATTGCTCTTCAGAATAAAATGACTATTCCAAAAAGTGGACAGAGACTGGAAACATCAACCAGCTGCTTCTACCAGCCGCAGAGAAGGTCAATGATATTTGACAGCAGGAGCCACAGGCAGATTGAGTGACTGAAGCTACACTCACTCTCTATGTGTGTAAATAGATGCAATACGTAAAGGAAGATGATATGATAACCTGTTGTAAATTGGATGACTCACACATTCCTTGAAAGGCGGTTAAAAAACAGGAAGTATGTGGGAAAGAGGAAAAGGAAGTGTGTCTGAGAGCCGTTTATCCTTGACTGACATCTGCAACCAATGATTTTTTTTTCAGTATCTATCAGTCTATCATTTTGGTCTCTATTGTGTTAGAGATTAATTTGCTGTCAACTAATTGTTTTTAGCTCTGCAAAGATTCATTCAGGAAATATATTTAAAATTAATTTTAGGATAACAGACATTCTCTTTCATTTTCAAGCCTTGTTATATCTGAAATTTAAGTTCTACCTTGTTAAAAAGTTTCACTGCAAGACTGGAAAGTATTAAAAGCATTTTCTTGCCATTAAAACTACTTTTTTTTTAACTTGCAAACTGGCTCCTGGGGAGCATTTGTCATCAAATAAATGCTAAATTATACTAAATATTGTTTGATGAATGCAAAATCACTTTGAGCTTGGAAACAGCAGCTTGATAAAAACAAAAATGGAAAACAAAATCTTAACTCAGGGTTAACTAACTAGTTGTTTATTCTAGTTGCTTGAAGAAGTGATGGACAAAATATTCACATCCTATATTTTAGAAAAAGTACCAATATAATGATAAACAACCAAAAATAGTCCATTACAAAAAAACCCTGCTTAAAAAGCCTACTTACATGTAAGTAAAAGTCCAGACGTGTTATCAGCAATACAGAATGTGGCATCAAAGTCCTTATCCTGCAGGAAATGTCCCTGTGAGTGAGCTGTTATTTTATTTATGTGGTGCAGCAGGTTGAGACTTGTTAGATTACAACTTTATAAACACTTAGAAGTAAAATCTGGGGGGCCTTGAAATAATTAATAAAGCAGGAAAGAACAAGCAGCAAATATCTGTTATACTAATCAGTATCTATATTTTGTAGGTAAAAATGTATCTCAATCAGATAAATGTAGTTCAGCAAAGTGGAAGTATGGAGAAATATAAAGATATGAAATGGAAAAATTCAACCCAGGCACACTTACTTACTTCCCAATAGTCAGGCTCAGGTTCAGGTTACTTTATTTGTACCTGCAGTTAGGTTTGGTCAAAGTCATCCATCCTCACGTGTACATTTTCAAAACAAACATGATAGCAAAAGTATGATTTGTTAATCTGAGTTATAGTTGCTGAAACAAAGCTCTTTTCTTTTAAACAAAAGCTCATGTTGGAGTCCCGGCCTGTCGCCTACATGTATTTCTGTGTGTCTCCTCCTGATTTCCTGCTAGTGGAGCCGCTGTGGCCAAAAAAGAACATGTTCCAGTCGAGGAGCAGGACTTGATCGGACAGAATTCCATTTAGCCTGTTTGTGTCCTGTTAGTTAAAAAGTCACGAATCCACTCCGTAAGCTTTTCATTTAGGTTGAATTGTTCTAAACATCTGCTGATTAAAATGCAACTTTTGTTGAAGGCCAAAGAAAACTCAGCACATAGTAGTTGAGCATAAGAACCTTTAAACCTTTGAACCTTGAAGTTCAGTGAGGTTACTGTAACATTTTCAGCTCCCAACCAAACTGCACGGGTTGCAGTGAGTAACCAGTGATGGTTAGTCATTTGTTATGGAGACAGCTGAGTCTGCAGAAGCTCTGTCTGGATTCTGGTACACTCACCTCCAAAAACGTCAGAATACAGACACTGGAAACAAACATATCCCAAACCCGTGACTAATGAACTGACACAATGTGAGATTACGACCTCTTCACATACTGAATTTGTTCTCAACAGTCTGAATACAGGAAGTGTACAGTGATGGTCAGCAGAAAGAGCTGACAAATAGTTTCTGATCAGTTACAGGAAAATTATTTTATTTATTTCTTTATGAACTTACACGTGACAATAAGGCTCAGTGAAGAGCTGATGTCTTTTTTAAAAGAAGTATTTAAAGGGAAATTTCTAAAGTAAATATATCAGGAGATGAATTAATGCCATTTTCTCCACAGAAATGCTTTAATTCACGAGTCGTTTTCATTTTCTGTGATATGGTTTAATGGATTTATCCTTGTATTTAATGAGAGGGTTTTACTTGTTTGTTTATGAGATATAAAAAAGTGCCTTGGAGAAAAGATGCCATCTGATGACTGATGTTGTCAGAGCTGCTCGACAGACAGTAAACTGGAGCTTGCTTTGTGCATGCTGACTGTGTTCACTGTGTTTGGATCTTAATGGTGCTTTGAGTGAAAGTAGAGTCTCCAGATTGGTCTCATTTTTACATTTTCTGCTATTTCGGGGTGAACAGTCATAGAGAGAAAAAAACAAACAAAACAAAAAACACTTTGTATGTTACGTTGTATTTAAGATGCAATTAATGCCAAAGATTGTTGTGTTTTTATACTGTAGTTTGGACAGCCTGGATGTGTGATTATGGTTAATTTGCTTTGTAACTCATGTATACTTGTCGATACTGAAAATTACTGATTGAACTGTATGTATTCACAGGAAAAAGCTTTTGAGATGAGTTTCGCCTAAATGATCTGATTATGGCACCTAAAGTAATGTACATAAGATGAGTTTTGTTACAACGAAGAGTTATGAAAATAAAATTTAAAAAAAATTTAACCAGCTTGCATATGACTGTTATTAGATGTCCGAATCACCACTTCAGAACAAGTGTTTAGCTAAAGGATAACTGAGGTTTCCACTGTGACACACACATGCAGTGATGGGGTGTCAAATTTCTCTTTTTGTGACTTGAATAATTAAGCAAATAAAACATCAGCCCATCTCTAAAATGCAAAAAAATAAATAAAGTTGAGGGACTTGCAGGGCAGTACTGAAACCCTCACTTTGCATCTTTTTGGTAGATTCTGAGGTGTGTTTACTCAACTCTTTCGTCCTTGATGTGTTTTTTTTTACAGACGCTGTAATGTTTGTTTCCAGAATTTGCTGATATGTAATAAAAATCAAGTTTTCCCTCTTTCAGTAAAAAGTTCTAGCAACCGTAGAAGCAAATTTGCGTTGAAACTTTTCTTGGTCTTCCAGTGCTTTTTAAATTGCTATTTCTTAACTGCATTACAACCTGAGGAAACACATACACAGCGATGCCTTTATGGTCTCCTGCTTTGTTTTCATCAACTAATTTTCAGAAAGCTGGGCAGCTGGTAGAGAAGAGTGTTAATGCTCTCATAATGTTTTTGGTATGTTATGAGAGCTTGAATCTTGATGGCTGTGTGTATTTTGTTCTTTTTTCTTTTTACCACTTTGACAAAGTACAAAAGATCAATAACGCACCAAGTTTGCTTGAAATGCTGAAATGAATGCTTCACATCTGACTTTGTGGCTTTTGGTGATAACTGTATCATCTACAGGAACACAAATTCATTTGGAGTCTATGCAGCAGTTTTTATTTTTTTGGGGGGGGGTTGGGGGGGTGATTACTTCTGCCTTACTTTGACTTTGTCAACTTTGGACTTTGGAGCACTGCCTCTCTTGTATTTTGAAAGGCACATAGAAACTTAGTCATGCAAGTTAAACACATTTTAACATATTTAAGATATATAAGATAAACAACAACAACAACAATGACTGTCATATTGGATTAAAATGCTCTATTTTTGAGTCCTGAAAATGTTCTTTCTTTTCCTTTTCAGCTCACTGAAAGGGGTATAACAGAGACCGGTGCTGCTCCCTGAATGAGAAGTATTCTTGTGAAGGGGGGCCCAAGATTTTTCATGTCAAAACTCTGTAAGCCTGGTGGAACACATGCGTTCACGTTAATCTTCTGGCTCTGGGCTCTGCCACCAGATGACGCTCCTGCTTCACACTGCGCATCCGCACAAGCCACTGAGCTGCGAAACAAACAAACAAGACAAACGAGCCGAACACGGAGCGAGTGTGTGACGCAGGCGCATGGAAGTGTTGCAGGTACAGATGTCGTGTTTCTACGTGCTGAAGGAATCAACATCGTCGTCACTTATGCTCCAGTGTGGTTTTTAGTGTGTTTGTGCGTAATTTGGTGATTGCCAACCACTTGTACTCTCTGCTGGCCTTTTCAAAAGTATTTTTACTTCTACGTGCCCATACTACAATACTGCAACAGTACTCCAGTGGTATTCCAGCAACATTTCTGATATTTCCTATAACAGAAGCTGACACAATGCATCAGAAATTAATGATGCACAAGTGTTTGTTTAACACAATGAAAAGCAAAAAATAATGAGTTAAAGATGTTTGCTGCTGATTATTTACCTGGACATGATCACCACCTGTTTCTTTGCATCCAGCAAACATCTCAGAGCACTCTGTAGAGCTCTCTTATCCGCACTTTTATGTCTAAATCTAATGTTTTCATCAGTGGACTGTGTGCAGGTGCTGCAGTCAAACGCTGACAGAAAACAAATAAGTTTCTTTATCCAAATGTCACATCTCACAACTATTTAGACAAAAATCATCCTCGGAGGCATTCAAGTTCCACCAGCGGTGGCGCTTGCAGAGGTCTCTTCCATGTCTGAGCAGTTCATTATTTCTCAACCTTTGACACTGCTTGTGTATGGGCCGAGAATTAAAAAGGCGTATTCTCAGCACACTGAAAAAGGCAAGCAGAGCACAGTGCGCGCGTTGAATATTCAATTAGCGAGGGGCGACTGAGGAAAAGTGAAGCTGCGTGCCAGTCCTTCATCTTACACTGCTGATTAGCTGTTAAACAGATTATATACAGTTGAATGGGTTCAAATGTTGCAGCAGAATGCAGCCGGAGTTCAAGGCAATGACGAGCGGTTTTCTTCTTTGCCACTTCAGCAGACTGAACAGACTTTGTCACCAACAACAGCTACGTAATGAAACATGTTGCTTTTCCGGTTTTTGTTGTATTTTTTTTAATAACATTCATTTTATAACACAGCATGAGCAGCTGAACCCATTTCCAGTCCATCAGTGCAGGTCGAGATGTTAGTTGAAGCTGCACTGAAATATAAAATGATAACTGTGATAGACTACAGAGATAATATTTTCTGCCTCCCAAATATTAATGCAAAATTAAACCTTTTTCCATTTTAAACCACACAAACAAGCCCTCGGTTCTATAGTTATATCAGTAAACGCCTGCCTTAGACTTACTGGCAAAAACTGCTGTACGCATATTAAAAATGCCACGCACCGTGGAGTGATAAAATGTTAAGGTAAAATTGTATTTTGAACTACTAAAGTCCTGAGTGAAAATAATCTACTGGAAATAATTTTACTTCTTCCAGCAGCAACTCTGGACTCTACATTTAAGGCAAAGTTGTGTGAACAGTGTGGAAGAACTTGCAATTGTTCTTTGAACAGTGAGTAAATAAACACGTTAAAGTGTTTAAAAGTATATAAACTGTTTTGTAAAAACTTAGTAAGTTAACTTGGTAAGATTTACTGCACACTTTTACTAAGCTGGATAAGTTTAAAGTAGTTGAATGTGCAGTGCCACAGCAAGCCACGCGGGTCCAAAAGAGCTCTCATTGAGAAGCCACGTGTCCGTTTCCAAAGCCTCTCCAACTTAACCACCTCCTTTGTACGACTAACCCACATCGGCAGCGTCCCTCCACATAAAGGGATTTGCAATTTCAAGATATTTCAGCTTAAATGTTTTTGACAGTTCCCTCGCTTTTACCTCGGCTTGGTTATTTTAACTGTGCCAAATGGGTCACCTTGGGTTGCTGTCTGCGCGCAAAGGGCTTTTGCGCGCATTCAGTCTGAATTTTTTCCAACTTTCCTTGACGGGGAAACCAGCTGCTGGTCGTGAAAAGACGGCTTATTAATTGTCCTTTGTCATGCAGAATTGCTTGATTTCTAAAGAAACTTACAAAGGCTCTTTTTCAGGATTCAAGTATTTTGTTTCGTGCGTATTTTCAAACCATCGAATCAGCTGCAGCGCCGCGCCGTCTACCAGACTCTCAGGTACTGACTGCCTGCTCCCTTTGTCCCCTTTTAATGCTGTTGTAAATCGTGCAGACTGATTTGTTACAAGCTGTTCTTTTAATCTGATAGATAAGAGACATGTCAAAGAAAAGCCGTAAATAAAAAATTAGCCAGAATAAAGACAAGGGCGAGTCTGCTAGATGGGCGCCTGTTGACTCAAGCGGCTCTCCAGCGTCAGGGGAGCCCTCTCCTCAGCTCCGTCAAGGTTACGTCCACAATTCCCTTTTCTTCTTTTTAAAAAGACACCGTAGTCCTTTTTGCTTCAATGAATTGATCGGCACAAAATTAAGAATAAATAAATTGAGCATTTGAAGCACCGAGCGTATAAGCTCCCCCAGGGCGCATACCCCCGGGCTATTGAGTGGATAAAGGGCGCTTTGCAGAGGACGTTGTGAGCAAAATGGAGCTCTATGGTGCAATTAACAAAATGGTCTAATCCCATATCTTAACAAATGCAAATATTAGAGTTTTGTTAAAATGGTTAAGTGAACAATTAAATGAAAGTTTAGAAGTGAAACTTCACATCCAAATAAGGCACGCTGATCCAGATAATGTGATGTGTGCAATTTAGGAACAGTTTTTAGTCTCTTAAAAAAACTCTAGCTGTACATTTATGTGGAGCAAATATAATTTAAAGCCTGTTCAACATAATAAATATAATTTTGACAGCCAAAGGCTCAATAGAAGAGCGTCTGTAGCAGTGCGTAAAACGGGCAAAGAAACATGGAACTATACGCTGTACTCATACTTTGGTAATTTGGCCGTGTTTTATTCATAAAACAGTATTTTTTAATGGGAACTTAAAAATATACATATGCACTCATTTTAGACTAGTCTTTCACCCAGTTAGTGTTTTAGTTCCTCCTGAAAGCTTTTTTAAAGGTTGCCGGCGTATTATTTGCCAAATAATACATTTGTGTGGTTTAAGCTACTTATAATTAAGAGAAATCCTGTGCTAATTAATATTTTATGTTACGAAATAATGTGAGTTGAGTTTTAAAAGGTTTGCACGGGATTAAAACGCAGAGTTTATAAAACTGACAACATTCTTGAGCACAGTGCTGCGTTAACAATTACAACAATCTGGGTCATGAACACTAAACTGTGTCCTTTTCTCATTTATTTTCATGTTAGATCGATATCTTAAGTTATGCACATTCCTGATGCACTATTATACACCCACAGTGATTATTAACTCAGTCACACGAGACAGATCATTTCAACTGGAATGAAACTTGGAAAAAAGCTTAGAAGGGCCAGTGAGTGAAAGCTGGGTTGAGTGCCCCCCGGGAAAAGCGCAATAGAGGAGCCCATGACAATGCGTTTATCACTTCTGAGTAATAAAGATTATTAGGCATTTAATGTACACCTTCTTAGGCACGTATTCCTCAGTGCTCTTCTTCGATGCGCAAGAACGTTTTTTTTTTAAAAAAAGCCTTTTTCTGTATGTACGGCGCAGAGCAGTTTGGGAATCTCGGAACACAGAAGTTGCACCAAATTTGTTTTGGGGTTCTGTGAGGGAAAAAGGAGCTCTTTTGGGCAACTTTAAAATCTTCCCAAAGCATGAACAGACTCGGCAGCTTTAATGTCGTGCAAGAAAATTGTAAAATATGTGTTTTTAATTTGCACAGAAACTGCGTAAGTTCTGAAAATTCAAATTAAGCGCACGTTTCCAATAAAACGCAGCTATCCAAAGTTTTATTACGTGAATATAATTTATTTTGCTGGGTTAAATAAAGAATACTAGATAGCATTTAGAAATGTGTAATTGTACTCCTTCCTCCGTTTTCCTTTCTTTTCAATTTAATGCCCAAACTAATAACTTCGCCAGGAAATCTTTTTTGCCACCGTGCGCATTCAGTGGCGCCCCACAAACAATAACCCACAGGACAATGTCTACCGCTCAGAAATATTTTATTTAAGTATGAACATTTTTAAATAAATAAATATTTTTTTCAATTACACTGAGGATATAATTTCAGAGTGGTGTCGGCGGATTTCTCTCCAGCTTTCCATATTTTAAGTCACAGTTCCATCCACATAGAATGAATCTAACCAGTATTTACCAAGTATAGTACAAAATACTGTCTTCCCCAAATACTCATAAACAATGTTGATATTGTTTTTGGGGGGTGTTGTTTTTACAAATATGCCTACCATAATCATCGGCAACAACAAGTGACTGTTTTCAGAAAAACTACATACAAAACGTACAACATGTATACAGCTATACAATAATTCAGGGCAGTCCCCTGATTTTAAAATATTCTCTGTCTATGTACAGACGACTGACCACAAGTGGAACAGTCTTTTTTTTTCTTTTTGGCT
>VUQK01010152.1:47753-58244 GCA_015106715.1 Bujurquina vittata | reverse complement strand
GGCCCTAACTATATGCATAACTTTAAATCTTTCATGCTTTTCTAATCTAAATTCAGTAAAAGAATGCCAAACACTTAACAGCAAATGAAAACTACCAAAGAAAGAGCCAATTACTGAATGTAAGGGAATATAAAAGCATATTTGTAACAATTTAGGAACAAGGAAACGACTTAATCACCTACCTGGATGCGTTCTGACTCCACATGTTTCCTCAGGCCTAGCTCATCCAGTTCTTGCGTATTTGGCACACCATAGTTCCCTACAATCGGATATGTCAGCGTCAGTATTTGACCTCTGTAGCTGGGGTCAGTCAGGGCCTCGGGATACCTAAAGCAGAAAAACAACAGAAACATTTTGTCCAGATTTGGAATGAGGTGGAGAAAATGCACATAAACTCAGACTTTTGAAAATATTTAAAACCAAATAAATACAACTGGAATGTAAGGGTTGGTGAGTTGAGTTAAAAGCAAGTTTTACAACATATTTAAAGCAGATTTGCATTATTTTACAATGTCTTTTTTTTTTTCTTCAAATCTGAACTCCAACTGTTGAAGTGAGCCACCAAAAAATGCAAATAAAAATCTAACAGAGTTATAATTTCAGTCAGCATTTCTCCTTCTCACCCCACAAGCCCAGTATTGAAGACCAGCTCTCCAGCTACAGAGGCATCATGCCCAAAAGAAATCCCTTTCATCCTGGTGCCATCCTCCAAGACCAGGTGGGCTGTCTGGGCCTGGGAGTTAAAAGTAAAGTAAAAATCACACCTAAAAAATAATGTATTCTCTTTTTATTAAGTGACTTTGGAAGATCCAAAGGAAAAACTTTGAAATAGATGTGCTGTAGATTTTGAGTTTAGAAGCAATGGCAAACAATGAGTCTCTGGGACTTCATGCTGAAACTGCAGGCCCGTGTGAATTGTACTGTGAATGCTGAGACAGACAAATCTGTTCTTCTGTTGTGTGTGAGTGAGGCAGTGCATCTGCGCACGTGTCTACCAGAGGGAGTCCACCAAATGGAAAGAGCAGCATAGATTAATACAGAGGGTGGTGTGGTGCACTATTACCTCCAGCCATCACATATATGTATGTGCCCAAATATTACTCCTACTCTTCACTGATATATGCAGATTGGCAAACTGTTGATTTGGTTGCTACATTTAGATCTTAAAATGTAATCATATGCTATTAATTTAATATTGATTAGTAAATGAATGCATGTAATTAATGAGGTTTTCAAAACTAGTACTTAAACTGTCACAACTGAGACGGTCAATAAATAAATGTGGGATTTTTATGTGGCTGTTGCAATCAGAGATCGTCTTGAGCATGATGCAACATCTGCTCTGATTTGCACGTTGTGCAGCTGTTTTCCACTTTAAGAGAGACGCACACATATGAACATCTTATCCACTTACAGTATCGCATTTTAGAACTTGTTTTATGAACTGTCACACTGTAAATTTCACAGATCTATAACCGCTCCAAACTGCATTGAAAAACCAGCTAATGTAGTCAAATATTACAGATGACAAAAGCTGAGTAGGGCGATAAATACCTCACTGCGCTTTATTGAAATTATTATAACTGTGTGTCTATTCGGCGTACGACGGGCACGCCTGGCGTTATTTATTTTTAATACTTTTCCAACTTTTTTCACCCGGCACGCATTCATACTTGCCGGCCACCGTGTGGCTCAACTGTTGCTTGCAAACTTGAGCCCATGGCTATTTTATGATAAATAAAAACGCGTTTGCTGTGCGTGTATGAGTCTGTTCTCACGTTTTTAAGGGTTGTCCTAACTTTTTATCTGTGTATGCAAAGCACCGCAGATTTCCTAATTTTTTTTTCTGAAGTTCAAGGAAAGAATGAAGTCAATTACCTCCGGTAAGAGCTTTGAAAAGGTTAAGTCTTGCATTTATTACAATCAATAGTAGTTTTTAGCCACACTTCGTTTTCTTACCTTGACACTTAATGATTTTGCTGTTTGAAGTCTCAGCCAGCCCGTGTTTCCCACTTTTCTGCCTAACACGCATCCTTGCCTCAAAAATTTAACAGCTAGAAGGATTTTTGTCATATTAATCTGTGAGCAGACTTTCAGTAAAACAGCACAGAGGTAACAAACAACCTAAAAAGTCTGCAAGACTTGAGCTTTCGCGTCCACGTTTCCAGCCGGCGGCGGAAGCAAGTGAGCGCTTGAAACGTGTATCTGGATCGACCGCCGGGGAACTGTTGAAGCGTGCGGTGTTTATGGCCTTAGGGATACGGTATGTAGGAATTTAGGATTCACATGCGTTTAAATTCTGAAATACAAGTAGAGTGATCACGTCTCAACAAAGTAAATACGGTACAAAGGGTTTATTTGTGGAAAAAAGTATGGACTATAATTACTGTAATTCCTAAACAGTTCATGAATAATGACAAACTAGTTAGATTAAAGCTGAAATTTTTAATTTTATTTTAATGCATATGCATAATTGTGAATAGCTCTGAATCCGTCACGTTTGTCTAATTTAAATTCTGAAAAACAATGGCAATGACAAGCTACTATACAGAGGTCTAATTACTGAATGCAAGGGCACATAAAGCGCATGGTCCCTTTTGACACACCTTTCTTACCTACCTGGACGCGTTGTGACTCGACATGTTTTCTCGAGCCTAGTTCATCCAGTTCCTGAGTGATCTGATTCTTTTTTTTCTAAATTAAAAAAATCCACTGGTCATGTCAAAATATATTTGGAATTTACTGTAATTCATTTGAAAGCAAAATATAAGCAGAAACGATTGTTTTATGAGATAATCTTTACCCCTTTTCTCTCATTATAACTGTTAAAAGGGTTACATCATCTATTGCACTGTGGTAATCACTAAGGGTTTCAGTGAGGTTGCATCCATAGATCTGCACATCTCTTTCTGAACCAGCAATTCTTTTGAGACTTACAAGTGAGGGCCTTAATTAAAGCCAGTCAAAATGAGGCACATTGTCTCAGTGTGAGGGGACGAAGGACAAAAATGCAGTGCAGGATCAGTAAATGGGAACAAGGTGTTCTGGAGACCAAAAATGTAGCTCTGTGCTGGATCAGCATGACCTAACCTGTAAACTATACAGTCACAGTCACCTATTGGTTAATTAAGAAGTTGGTCATAGATTTTACTTTTGTTGTCATTTTTTTGTCTCCCTTTCCTCATTATTAAAAAGACTAACATGAAACTCAAAATAGGCTTTTGGAGCAAAATTTTCAAATTTTCTTTCCTTTTTTTTCTTTTGTTTTTTACACTTCATGTAGGTCTTAGATTCTTAAAGTTCTAAGGATAAAATGCTAGCCTAAATTTCTGAAAATATCTACACACATGACATTTGTGATTATATGTGCAGCCTGCATTTTAGAACATGACAAAAGAGCAAAAAGAAAAAAATACACACCCACTGGGAATATATGTACGCACTTATAGCAAACTTTTGTCTAGTGCTTTCTGTGCAACAAACTCTATAGACATTTACTTTGAGGCCAATTGCCTGCAAAAAGAAAAAGAAAGAAAGAAAGAAACTGACCATGGAGTGGCTGCATGGTGGTAGGATTAGAGTGTGCTGTGTATTTGCTGATCACTGCAAGACTGGTCCTCTGTGGAGAAGGCTGTCTGACTGCCACTCTGCTGTGTTCAGCAGTCTGAACAAAGTGGGTGTGAGTACTAGGACCTGTTTAGATCAGGAAATACCTCTACACTCCAGAAATTGCACTTGGAACAATAGACTGTGTTTTGTTGTTAGCTTTGTAACTGCATGATGGCATCTGCCAGTCTTTCGCATTAAAAAAGTGATCCGGTGCAATATATCATGGAATATTTAAGTGAATTATCCATATGTACCACATTCCTATGCTGACGTTTACTTATTATATATACTAATTTTGTGTAGATCCTTTTCATTTGAATAAACTACCCTCTTCTCCCTCTAAACCACAATTACCGCCTCCAGCCGAAATGAAGCGTGCGCTTGCCTCCTCCTGTACATCTGTGGAACACTGCTGACATCCAGTGGCAATGTTTGTGCAAGAGCTTCAGCAGCATCTTGAGTCACTAAATAGGGTTGCATTAGCTCGATGAAGGCTACACTTGCTGTGCAGATTTGCAGCTCTCTCTCTAGATATATATACTCAAGTTAGAGTGACACCGTGTCATTTAGCTCTTAGCGTGTTGTAAAAGCAATGACAGCTTTACAGTTGAAATGACCACTAGATTTAAGTCTTCATGTAGAGCACATGTCTATTTATGTAATGAAGAAAGTGATGTGCAGTCTCCATTTATACTGCTGTCTGAACCTCACTTCCTACGGTTACTGTTCTTTTAAAAGACCGATATTGTAGTCTTGTATGGTGGGCTTTAACATCCAACTGGGAGAACTTGTAATTTTCACGTTTGTTAACACAAATGCAGTTATTTCCTGTCTGTGTCTGTGGTGTAAATTAGGCAGTTATGCATATTATGCAATAGTTTACAAGTCCATTTTATTTTGCACCTTAAAATAACACAGAAGAGCTTTTCATGTGCACAGAACATTTATGCATTCATTCTTTTAACAACTATGTGACATTAAAAATTCAGTGCACTTAACCTTTTGGACTGATCGTATTGTGAAACTCTAACATTAACTCCTACAATCATTTGCTTTTGGCGTCTGTACATTACAGACCTCATTACACATCAGTTTTCCTCCTGGTGCGGAGCTGTTACAGTAATTAATCATTTTATTTGAAGCTGTCCTTGAGAAAACCTGTCACAGCAGATCCATAAGCCTGAGAATTATTACTGACATTAAATAGCTTTATATTAAGCGTATAGATATTTTTTAAGAGAATATGAAGCCACTCAACTCTTAATTAGGCAATCATTTTGTTCCACTGTCACTTTTAAATATATCAAATTTCAGATTTGATGGTGTGTCGTTGTCCATTTTGTAAATAATACAGTAAAAAATGTCAGCATGTAAACATGTACCCAGCATGTGCAATTTAAACATGATCACTGCATAGATTTTTAAAACTGCTTGTTATTATAGGCTTGAAATTTGTGCCATATTTATAATCTCATACACTATTTCACATAATAATACACAGTCTTTATATACTATACTGAACTCAACACACACTAATTTTAGCAATCAATAAAATGTGAATTAAAAATAATTCAGTCAGTGCTTCTACGCCAGATGTTTCCATTTTAAGCTATGGCACCAAAATCCAGTCTTTCTATCAATAATGATGGCTTCACAACTACTGGAAAATAGCTATGTGATGATTGGGAGAACACGAGAAGCCTGTGCAATGTACTGTATGGCTCGTTATTACTGGGAGGGTTGTCATTAGTTGCCTTTTAAATTCCTCCACTGATTGGCTGGCGTGCAGCCTAATGAACTCCAGTGTCTATCCTCCGTGGAGGGATCCCACATTGTCTGCGGTTTCAAGTGTGAGTTTCAGATGGTGACCAAGCTTAAGAGAGGCCGTAAATAGACAGATAGGCTCCCTCGCCCCTTTCTCTGCCAGGTTTCCAAGTCTTGGCCCTGACATAAGAGAGATAACTGGCACTTTATTTCAAGGATGTATGGTGGTGTTTGTTCACTGTACGGTAAGACTACTCACGTTGAGCAGTTTGACAATATGAAACAACAAAAAGCGCTATACATAAAACACAAACAGGTGCAGAAAAGAAAGAGAAATGGAGTAAAAACACTGATAGTTGTAGCAGATCTGAAGTTTTGTTCATGTGGGGCAAAATGCTGCTACTCCATAATTAGTTCTGAATGTGGGGGCTGATGATTTTTGAGGTCTGAATGGTTCATAAAGTAGGAGCAGATGAGAAATGAACTGCGGAACCAAAGCTCTCAGTGCGTGATTTAAGGCAGTTACAGTTCACAGCATGCAGGAGGCAAATGCAAGGAAAGTAGTGATGTGTTTCACATTCATGGATGACCTGATTTTATTCAAGTCATTGCACAGTTTAGCTGGATTTTATGCATACAGTGCTAATGGCAGGAGAGCGGGAGTAGTGACATATATATTATAGTAGTAATGACTGGAAAATTGTTTGTCTGGCTTCTTGGACCGCTTCTTTGAAGTTAAAAGTTACGTTGTTAAAGAAAAACAAAGTAAAATTATATTTTAATGCTTTCATTTCCATGATTCTAAATAAACAAATAAACAGTGACTGATTTATTAGCATTACAAAGTGTCTCACTTTGTAATGCTAATAAATCACTTTGAGTTGTGTTCTATACTGCTAATACAAGCTTTTGAACAAGGCACTCGCAGTGTCACCATACATGCTTTGAGTGGCATCGTGACAGTTTGACTG
Source organism: Bujurquina vittata (assembly GCA_015106715.1). Classification (NCBI taxonomy): domain Eukaryota; kingdom Metazoa; phylum Chordata; class Actinopteri; order Cichliformes; family Cichlidae; genus Bujurquina; species Bujurquina vittata. The sequence continues at coordinate 51,900 of VUQK01010152.1, read as the reverse complement.
TCCTGCTGTGCCAGCGAAATTCCACCTCTACATTGTTAAATGAAGTTATCAGCTGGAGAAAAAGAAGGAGGAGACTGGTCCCTTTGGCTCATATTAGATTTCAATCTTCTGTAGTGATGTAGTGGCCTCAGTAAAAAGGGCAATAAGTACCTTTGTTTAGCCTGAACCCATCTTAAGCCCCACACGGCCAATGTAGGGCTTTCTAGAGAGCGAGGGGAGGCAAAGAGAACATGCGGGCCAACGGGGCTGCATCAGCCCCCTTAAGGAGCCATGGCCCCCGCTCTTTGAAATCCCAAGAAACTTCACACCTCTCTGTGGGGACTATAAATAGTCACCATCTGTCCCCGCAGGCTCAGTTACAGCCTCATTCCTTTTGGCATGGATGGAGGGCAGAGAAGGAAGCACTCAGGTTTAAAAAGAGGGGGCGGTAGATGGAACCAGAATCCAAAATTTACTCTCTGCTCATCTCAGAGGGCTGACTGGGTGACCTCTGCTGAATGTTTTGAGGCAAAGGAAGTCCATCGCTACGTTCCGTCATTTCCTTCTCCCCCCAGCGCTTCAACTCTCATAGAGACAAATGCCAGGGGAGCTTCTGCCATCTTTGGAATCTTGACACCACACTGCACTCATCGCATGATGTTTTTCTCAAGCTCGGGTTCTCAGCATTTCATTAATCATGCTTAGCACAGGAGTACTCCCATGCTAAGGCAGGTGCTACATCTTGAAATCAGTACCTATGGGTTTTTTTTCTTCTTCACGAACACTTAATTGCACACATCATAATTTAATGGCTGAAGTTTTAGTTCCAGTAACTTAAATTCCCAAATTTACAAATCAGAATTTGAGTCAGAAATATTTTGAACTGCAGAATTTTACAAATGACTATGAATGAAATTTAGGCATTTAAACCTTACGTCACAACTCCATTCCTGAGAGGTGACCGTTATAGCGCCTGTCCTGAAGCAAACCTTGGAGGGATATTACGAAATGCCTTGCTTGTATCCCCAAGGGCATACTAGAGAGTGCGGAAGTGACACATGGGAGACAGATCAAAGCTGGAAAAGAACATCCCTCAAAAGCCCCCTTCTCACATGTGTAGTTTATTTAGTCTGATCCAACACAATCCAAAAACAATTTGTCTTTCTGTTTTTTTTAATGAAAGTCACATTTTAATTCTGTCTATGGCATCTTGTAGCAACACAGCATTCAAACAGCATCGTGAAGCCAAGTGAGATACTCTCTGGGATGCTTATGTAAATTAGGGGAAATCATTTGAATATTACCAAGTTGGAGGACAATAGGTTTTCATTTCAATAAACACTGTGTTACCTCACTTTGGCTGTTGATTCATATTAATGTTATGCTTTAGCATCCCAGTTTCCCTACACTGATGAGTGATGTTTTGTCTGATCCTATCCCCTTCAGGCTCTAAAGAAAAGCTCGGGTAAGAAACATTTGTGTTGAGAATGCAACAAGGCTGATTCTAATTGGTGATGTGGACTTTTTACACGCACTACTTCTATTATTTCTTTAATGGGAAAAGAAAACACTAGCATGAGAGCTAAAGAAGCACACTTATATAGAACATGTTAACCAACTGGAAGACCTGACTACCAAAGAAGGAATACAAGACACATAAGAAATATGAATAGCTCTGACAGCTCATGGTCTTGACCCTAACTAGGATAATTATAGCTCAGTATTGTCTGAGCTAGGAAGGAGACTGGCAAACCGGTCACTTTGCATAACTTATTGGATGAGAATATGGCAGCACTTCATAAAACCGCTTGCAACTTTTGGCTTAATACATTTTTTTACTATCAAGTTTTTTTTTCTGAATTTAGGCTATAATGTTTAGTACCTAAAACATCTCACTGCCTCTGAATGGCAGGAGAGTAACAAGGGTCAGATTTAAAGGAGAAACAATTTATACTGTATTTTTTAATCTACTGACTTCATTCAGAGTACTTTAAAAATAAAGAAAAGCAATTTTTAAAGCATTTTCAAAGGTATTTTTAAATTAAAGATAAATTATTTGGGCCAGCATCCATGTTTGCACCATCACTACAGATATCAATAACACTGTGCTCCTCTGTAGGCTGGTCCTGGGGGGTGGTCATGGGTGTGGGTGAACTCCATCTCACCAATAAATAGAAGCTTTTACACAAGTTCATGCAATACTGTGCAAAAGTCTTGAGTCATCATACAATTCTTTATATTTTGCTAAGAAATTGGGAAATGGGTGCATCCATTTGCAGCAACCATAATTGAAAATAGAGTATATAAGGCAATAAAATAGAGTTTGGACAATTCTAAAGAGCTTGAAAGTCAACATTTTGGTATGACCTCCTTTATTCTTTAACACAGCCTGAACCCTCTTAGGCAGCTTTCTTGTCATTCCTTTAAGCAGTCTTCAGGAATAGTTTTCCAGGCTTGTTGAGGGACATTCAAAGCTCTTTGGATGTTGGTTGTCTCTCATGTTGATCCCACACTGCTTCAGTAACGTTGAGGTCAGGGCTCTGGTGAGGCCAGTCCATGACTGATAGCGTTCCAGTGTGTGTTTTTCTATCCAGATATGGTTTTACTGCACTGGCAGTGTGTTGGGATCATTTTCATGCTCGAAAATAAAGCCACTACCAATCAGACACTTTCCAGATAGTATTACATGGTGGTACTTTTCTGCATTCCCTATCATCACTGGCTGAACTCTAACCTCAAACCATAACAGTGCCTCCACCGTGTTTTACAAATGGTTGTAGACACTCACCGTTGTACTTCTCTCCTGACCTCCACTGTACTTACTGATGGTTATTTGATTTTCAGTCTTGTTCTTGTATAATTTGGCATACCTCAGCCTTTTCATCCTGTTTTACTTCTTTAAGAATGCCTTCTTGACAGTCATTGTTCTCCTGAGACCATTTCTGATGAAGCTTCGGCAAATGGATGGATGATCTGAAGGGCCAGATGCATCACTGGATTTTTTTTTCCTATTGCTTAAGGGATTTACTCTCAGATACCGTTCTGCTGTAGATGGCTTTTTTTTAGACCTGCTACTTCTTCATTTGTCCTCCGTTTTTCCATTTTCCTCAAATTGTTTAAATATGCACTGCAAGCAAAGACACACAACATAGGTTTTCAGCTAATAGCTCTTTGGGAATCACTTATCTTGGGCATTTTTTATAGAATCAATGAAAGAAATGGGAACTAATTATGCATTTTTGCAACAGGCTGCTAGTAACAAGGTGCCGTGTGATGATTGAATGATTCATAGGTCAGTGTTAAGTGGCTTAACAACCAAAACACGTTTCTGGTCAGGTACGAGGACTGGACTGAAAATGAGTGAAAAAGCAGCCACTGTCCAAAGAGAAACTTTGAAAGATCTTCAAAAGTCTGGAAAACTATCGCTCAAGACCACTTTATATAATGACAGGAAGGTCTGGCTCCTCGAAAGCGAAATAGAAAGAAGGGTTGCTCAAGATTTTTTCACAGTACTGTATATTTTATGCTATGGCATAACTCCACATAAGATCTACCTAAAATAGCATGCATAAATGTAACAGCACCATTCCACAATTACAGAAATAAGGAAACAGCTAAATATGCCCCAGTGACACTGAACATTACCTTTTGCCTCTTTTTCCTCTTGCTCTGTCATCATGGATGGTTTTGTGGATCACCACAGGAGACTGTTAAATTTGATCCTCAGGTCTCACTGCCATTCCACGTACTGTAGAGCTGAAACTCATTCTTCTCTTGAGATGTCTGACCTCATATCTCTACTATGACTTACTCAAAGGGACTGGGCACTGATGATAGATGAGGGGTTAAGGATTTAGTCACAAGAAGAGTGTACCGTATATCTTCAGTAACTCTGTAACAGTAAACTAAAAGATATTTAGACACCTCTTTTCTTCAGGCTGCTGGAGCACTTGATGACTCTGATTTGATTTTTTGTAATGGGAATTAGAAACTTGCAATAAAATTACAACATTATATAGACTAAATTGTTCTATAAATGTAAGAAATTCCATTACTTGGTACATAACAAAGCTTGTTAAAGATTATTACCACATAAACTTGCTGTCATTTTTTTTTTTTTTGTTTGTTTTTTTTTTTATAAGCTGACCTGTCTTCAACTTCTAATTAA